>JABASF010000036.1:0-96494 GCA_019776145.1 Harlomillsia oculata | reverse complement strand
GAAGGATATTTTCTTAACTTGGTCAGTTCCACTGTATGCTTTGACATGAAATGTCAAAGGATCGTGTGCAGATCTCAAACTCTCCTTTACAATTCACAGCTCAACCCAACACGTATAAACAAAGATTCCGTATTTCAATAAATGCACTGCATATCTACATTCGATCACTATTCAGTTAACATAATGTTTGGACTTGAACTGACTGAATCAGATAGCCCTTTCAACTTTAGCTATGATGCCATGGCAGCAATTCACTTGCCGCATTAGACGATCACCACGAGAAAACGAAGGGATCATTTTCTATAATCCAAGATCTTTGTAATTCACCTTGCTCCACTTTAAGTAAATTGTTGACAATTGTGACAGGGAAATCATTCGGAAACTGATATAGTTAATTCTATAATATCATAATACGCTTAACATTTAAGTTATAGTTCTTAAACGAGACATTTTGTACACTCGTAAAATTTTCCAAACAAGCAAACTACAGCATAAAATATGGCCCCAAACTGCGTCATTGTACTGTCAGCAATGATCTTTGAGACTGTAAAATGAAGATTTGTTCATAGAGATGATGGAAGATTGAAAATTAAGACTGCAAGAAGACTCGTTTATTGTACAAGAAGTGTGACATGGTGCAGTTGTTGTTGGGTCAAAGTGACGATTGAAAGTTGCACGGATGATTTTTGCATGTGTGCAGATAGTGAAGAGAGCGTGATGATGTGAGCAGGTAGTGTTGCCTTCAGTCCATTTTGGACGTTAATTGATGACGAGATGAGATGAGGACTGAGGACTCTCCCTTTTCTCATTGCTTGAGGCATCGTGCTGAGAAGAATGGGATGCACAAGTGGGGCTACATGCTACCATACAAACCCAATTGACTCGATTCTTCCTTACTTGAGCCATTAGATGATAATGAGGACGTGATTACCTGCACCGGCCAACAGGCCACCTGCCTTGCCCAACATCACAACAACTTGTTCCTAGTATCCCTATCATTTCATTTCGGATGCCAAATGCATTATGACAACTGACAAACCCTTCTCCTTTACATATTATTCGCTATGTACGTAACCCATGACGACTCCGCGATGCAATATTGTGTTGTTGATGCAACAGCCAACACAATGTAACAATACGACGAGCAGCAAACAAGGAGGATCCTTCACAAATTCAAATCCTTCTAATAATTCTAACTCAGTCACACACAAAGCAATGACATTTTATTCGAGATTATGCAACCAGGATCAATTTGCAATTTGTACTGACTGAGCTTACTACCTTCTTACTATCATTGGGAACGGGTGTGCAAGCATTGAGCTCTGTTGTGTGGTCAACAGTAATTTTTTTCCTCGTCTCACTGTCCATGTATGCCATCAGATTAGAAATCCCTAATACATCGTTAGTTTTTATTTTTATGGTGTTTTTCAATAACTTGTACGATGTGTTTGCTTACCCCGAGACATGCATATTAAATGTATAATCATTATAATTTTTAAGGGACACACTAATAATTTCATTGGACGCTTACGTTTCTATTTTTGTTTTATTTGATTCTAAATTTGGACGAAGGACGGAGAGCCGTGCAAGTATATTATATTTTCTTCTGGAATGGAGAAGGCGTTTAAGGAAAAAATGCTGATGACATTGCAACTAAATACTAAAACTGTAATGGTTGACTTGAAACAAGTTTGACGTTACTAATGTTTAGACCAAAATGTAGTTTCAAAAGTACATCCATTTCTGGGAGTGAAATGAGATATTTAATATTATACTTCAGGGCTCAGTGAAATTCAATGTAGTATAAGACACGGGGACGGATTTTCGTAGGTTGCGACTTGCGATGTCTTTACTTTGCTTTGCTGTAGGACGAATCAGATATTTTGAGACGTAGTAGAGCAGTAAAGATAAAAGAGCTATAAAAGGCATATAAACATCCCTGTTGGGTTGCGCTGTGAATTGTAAAGGAGAGTTTGAGATCTGCACACGATCCTTTGACATTTCATGTCAAAGCATACAGTGGAACTGACCAAGTTAAGAAAATATCCTTCTGTGCGGTCACGTAGCAGAAAAACATGATATTTGTGACGAATATTGAGTTTCAACTGCCGGCAAGACAAGAAACCCCGGGGACCTGTCGTTGTGAGTGGATGGGAAATGTCCCCAGTGTAAACAATGACTCAGAGAGTGTCACCTTACACTGAAATGTCTTCATATGTACGGTTTACACATGACATTTTATTTGTAGCATGCTCCCATTAGATTTCACAGTCTTCAAAAGCTTGATTTGACTTTTGACCCATGCTACAAGAAATTAAGGACAAAAAAGTTACGAAGTAAGTTACTAGAGACAGAGACTGACACTATTAGATTTTGCTTAGCTTTCTTCATGAACTTGCAACGCATGAAACATAATGAGAAGGGAACCCTCAGGATTTTCCACTAGAAGGAGATCCATTTCTTCTTGTCACTTCGTGCCCGTCAAAGTCGACCCTTTCCCAAAATCTTCCAGGCGGAATTACCCGGACAAAATTTAAAACTTTGTGTATAATCATGCTACACAGAGCATTTAATGATGACAAAGACAAACTGTGATTTGGACTACAAAGCAAAGTGCAAAGCAACTCGTTTTGAGACATATTTCTCACGGTAGGCCAATAGGGGTTTCGTTTCTCTATGGCAATTTGACCCCTAGGCTTTTGTAAGAAACGATAACACTTCCTGCTCCCTTCTGCTTGATGCATATTAAACGCACTCTAAGATTATGGGATTTCCTCCGGCTTTGTTTTTCGTTGTCGTCCTCAGAATGACAGTGAAAAAAAGTAACAAAGAAAAGAAAACGTGTCACGTTCAGTGTGTGTGGTCGTCCATGGACGATTGCAAGTTTATATTTAAACATTTCTCTGTGATTGGAAATTAACATTAAACCTTTTCATCGTACATCACACTAACTTCTTGGTTTCTAGGCCTAGGGCTTTTACACCACTGAAAGTTTTAAGACTTTTCAAAGTACCTTTAGACACTATTTTATTGACGATCAACACACCATAAATGTGGTATATTACCAATTCCCTTTGGTACGACTACATCTTTAAAAGCCAGTCAAAATGCTTTTCCTACTTCCTTACGTTTGTAAATATTGACAGAGAAACACAATGCAAGCTACTATAAAATTAGGTCTTCGTATACAAACAAATACACATTGTGCTGAATTTGAAAGCATTATTTCAATTCAAATACTCAACATAAAAACAAACGTATAGTCTAAACCAAAGTCGTATAGTAATTGTAATTGAAACGAGAATTGTGATGAACAGTTATATTCTTTTTTGTACATATGGTGAAAAAAATGACATGGTTTTTTATAAATACTAGACCATCCCTCACGTATGACAAAACCCAAAAGCATCATTATTTTGCGTGTACAGTTTTTTACACGACATTATTTTGCAGTTGAGATGCAAATTTTGAAGTGGGAATACGCTGCATTGCATTGTCTGAAAGGAAGAAACCCAATTTGTGAAATAAACCAGGACCCAAACTAACTTACTTACCTCTCAACACAAATTCCTCTGTGCATTTTCAGTTTTGTCAAGGCATAAGCACAGATTTGAGACGGACAAGAGTGCGAATACTGCGAACACGCCTTTAACACGAGAGAGGAAATGAATAATGCTAAGTGCACCTGGCTATGCTTCTAGCTCACAATATTTATGCCCTGTGCACTCACAACACATGAGACACGAAGGAGCGATGATGATACATATCTCAACAATGAGACCGTACAACAACAGTACAGTACAACAAAGCAAAGCAACATGGACATGAGCCACCACAGAACATGTAAGTGTGGCCAAGCAGCAACGGAATTGAACAGGAAAAAATCTAGCAACTGTACCACAACGAGGAGGATGCAAAAAGCAGGAACTCATTACTTTTCCTTCTGGCTGTGTATAATACTACAGAGTAGTTCGTCGTGTGTGTGAAATTCATTTTATAAAGCACAATGATTCAAAAAGAGGAAACTAACTAATAGAACAACAGCATCGTCCGTCCGGATGCTCATCATCGTCGTCATTGCCATGGGATTCTGACGATTCTGTGCGTATATGTACACAGAATATCTGAGTTAGTCAAGGTGTGAGGATCATCGTTTCCTGTCTGTTTTTCTTTAAGGAGTACGTATAAACCTGTATTAGGATTTAGTTAGTATGTACATTTGCACGATGAATCCTGAGAACGTCGCCGCAAAAGAATTCGCACCTTGTCTTACTATTTCAATGACAAACACGAGGCCGTCCGCTTGGACCAGGAAGGATGGAATCCAAGTTAAGGCAAAGGCAAACTGCAGCGACCGAAATGGCAAATAATCAAACAATCCGTTTACTATTGCTATAACTTTCCCAAATCCTAATTTTCATAATAATATTGCATATATAAGTTTGAAAAAAAAGACTGCGCCTTGATAACGAGATCAACAAAAATCTTTCAACCGTATGTCAACATTGCACACCCAACTGCCTTGCATATAATTTAGCCTCCTCCGTTGCCCACGTAAGTGGCCGTAGTCATGACCGAATGCAAATCGTGTTATATATGTACTGAAAAAAGAGGCGGATTAATTTTCTAGCCAATGCAATGTCTGTCTGTGCCGAGAATGCCGATGCTTTTGATATACGCAAGGCAGGTAAAGTGAGAACTGTATATAGTTTTGACCAATTTTCTTTGGCAAATAAGGCGCTTTATGGTAATTAGTAATTAACTGTAAATATGTAGCGTAGAAAACTAGAGTGTTCTTCGGGATTTCGCTATGTGCTAATCCAAAGGGGGATTTACAGTTTGCATTAGATTTCCATTCTCAAACATTACAAAACTCTAGTAAATACAATTGGATACAGCAATAATGCGTAGGGTTCAGAAAATTAGTTTATGTAACACTTGTTTGTTGCTGTGCCGTTTTTTAGTTGTTCCACAGAGCTTTCAAAAGCTTCCATTAATTTGAGAAAATATGCTATGAAAACAGTTTACAAAATGTCTATATGTGACCCCTAACGATTCTCCGTAAATGTCTCTACATGTGTTTCCGTTTTGCATTCTTTATGCTTCGTTCCCAATTTTATTTGGACAGAACAGTTACATTTTTCGCCCAAGTGGAAAGGTACTTGACTTTGTAGTTCTTTATGCTTTAATTCAAATTTCCAAGCTTATGTTAGGCTTAAGATTACTCAAGAGGAACGATAACACAACCAACAAAAGTTTAAATGTATAATTTTTTCTCTTTGTCAAAATGAAGTTGAATCAAAGAAGGAGCAGAAACATTAATCAAAAGAATCATGATTTCTAATAATTTTGTCATGACATTGCGTATCTGCGTATTTTCCAAACTTGGAGAGAACATATTTTGATCAGCAGGGCTATACCATAAGTGAATTAAAATGCAAAGAATGCTTAAGTAAATGCATAACAGCTTCAGTGAGAAGAGATTTTAACTGTACACTTCCTTCGCGTGTTTTTAAAAAAAATGTAAGTTGTCCCCACCTGAACAAGCCTTGTCCTTCTATCCTTTCCGTATGGAACCACATTCTCTACGTTGTTTCGTTCCCATAAAGTGTATTTTTCCCACATGTCCCATTAAAATAAGTACGCTGATATGATTGCTAAAATCTAGCTCATGTGAGATGTGGCGACAACGCAAAATGTAAAGTAAGAAACTATTAAAATACGCATTAACCTCACTTTGAACAGTACACACGACACTTGAAACTTAAAAATCTTGTAAAAAAATGAAGCTTTATTTACACTAATTACGGTTCATGTGTCAAAAACCTTTCCAGTATTTTAAACAAAAAAACATGAGGAATCCGTTACGTAGTGAGACAGCTTAAAAATCAAGAAGCTTTCATTACCACTCCATTTCATAGCAAGGAAAGTGTACAATAGTGGGGTGTCCTGTTCAGGGAAGTGCAATGCAGCTATGCAGCGAAATTAAAATGAGAATTCTTCTTACTTTACTAGTCGCTGCTTACTGTTACTGACTATTGTTGTAATGTACATGTGGTATTTCCGAGAGAGACCTATTGAGGACAAAAGCGACTCAAAAAGGCACTTTTGTGTGCTGGCTATTCCCGTCACCATCAGTATAATGTGAAAGTGAGAAGAATACGAATGCAATGCAAAAGGTGTTGAATGCTGACTTGACTTTCTGGACTAATTGCACCTTGTGTGACATTACTTACTTAAGCAAGTCATTTTCAAGTTGCACATAAAATGCAAGCATTCGTGTGAATGCTTTTATACACTTTTTTATATTCACCTTGCAACTATACAATTGCACTTGATGAATGGAATGCATTCGCGAGTAAACAATATAGTCTTTAAAGTTAAATGGGACGGAATCCTCCCTCAACCTACAAGCTACAATTAATACTGAAATATATACAAGAGAAACAATAAAGAGAGAGGCAAAAGAAGACGATTGAGCTTCGTAAATAAATTGAACACAATATAAACGTAAGTGCAGCGGGGTCAAAGAGGGATGTTACAGTATACAACGACATTACAAGTCCACTTTGAAAGTTAGAGGATAACACAAAGGCAGTGACTTTCTCATTTAAATTTATGACATGATAATAACACATTTTAAATGTTTATTAAATTCCATTCTAATGATTCACTTATTAGTAACGAGGCTAATTGGGAGTGACAAGGTGAATGAACTAGAATAACAAAACCAAAACTTAATTGCTGTTCTTAAACTCCTCCATGCATCGCCCCCTTTATAGCTTCAATGAAGTGGAAAAGGCCAAGGTTGCAAATTTGCAAGGCAATAACAAAAAAATTCGTAATAATCGAGGAACAATGACTTTTAAAGCTGATTACAGTATGAATAAATCGCCTCAAAATGTGCTAATCCGGATTTCCAATGCAATTCAGTCAAAAAGCGAAATAAACGGATGAATTAAAGTGCGATGAAGGCTAATGCTCTGCTCAGTGACAAAAGTTTTAGACCATTTCATTTCATTGCATTCGTTCCTCTTTTAAACAGAAAGGGGTAAATTCTTAAGAGGCTTCGATATTTTGGAAGTCCTTGCAAAACGTAAGGTAACAAACATTATGTCCAATTTATTTACTGCGCTTTGAATGTATGAGCACGTAGACTGTAGAAATCAAGCCGTTATATTTTTGTAAACGTAAAAGGCAAACATTCAAACAGGAAATCTATCGTGTTCGACACACCAAATTTTGAAAATGCACAGGAGGGAATGACATGAAATGCCAAATTGAAAGGATCATGGATTATTCCACCAGAATGACAAATTGACAAATGTTCTCACCTGTTTTTTATGCTGAAGCCACGCCTGTGTTCAGGTTGAAACAAATGGTATGCCCACTGAATAAAGATTAAAATGTCTCCACAGAAGAAATTTTTGATTTAACTTCGTTTGGATTGTTTCTTATCTGCCTCCTCTTGTACAGCTCACAGAATACTGCAACGCAAATGAATATTACATACAATAAGTGTAAGGATAAGAGTAGCGTGATGAATGGTTCAAAGGTTCAATACAATATTGTTCAATGTTGAAATAAAGTCGGTTATTATAAACAATCCGAGTACTAAGAATCGAAAGGTAGTAGCAGTACGTCGCTTCCGCATTCGTTTTAGTAGTCACGTACACGTTTTTTGGAACAGGACGATAAATAGAAAAGACATAAAATTCGAGACAGTTGAAGGTGATTACAATAAAGGTGTCAAAGGTCAAAGTGCTTAGACGGCAAGCCAAAAATATATACGCCTGAGTTTTGAACTACAAAATTGCGTGGTGAACGTACAATCAAAATGAAAACAATTAAAACTTTACAAGTACAGATAAAATAAGACATAAGACCTACTTCGTTTCCGTTTAAGCTAAAGATTTGGGTGGCATGATCGACAGAATTCATTGATCAGATGACATGACATTGTTGAAATGTAAAACCAAAGGCACTGTACTCGTAATGCATTATCATTTGAAAGACTGCAACATGAAGCAAAACTGACAACGTGGTAAAAATGCTTTTGATTCTTTCCATCCTGTCTTGCCTGCCCTGCCTAGGCAAAAATAAAAAGAGCAGACAATACTAAACAAAATGCTTGTCAAGTCGTGGGAATCCTGTCATTATTGGTCGCTCACTAATTGCGCTTACAGATAATCATTAAATTTATGACTCATTCAAACCTCCGTTTCAAACTACATATTCAAACATGAACTCGCAACTTGCGTATATAGTGATAATAAAAAAAGCAAGTCGTAAAATCGTGAAAAAGAAAGGTTTCTCAAATTGTGAAAGCGTTGTTGTTCCATCCTTCTCCCGTTTGTTTGTAAGATGAATAAAATATGCTATACTATTTCAACTGGTATGCGGTGTGTACTATAATACTTACGAATCTTAGCTTTCAACGGTTACATGAAAACCTAATGGCACACTTGCTTTCGTCGTCTTCGCATGTCCTATCGTTTGCTAGGTAATAAATAAATACTGATCATAAATTGCAATAAGCCATTTGTAAGCAACGTTACTAATAATAATTTTCCCTCGCAAAATCTCTTTTCGTATAAGCCATATATAAGCTATAACACTCGCTAAAGCCAACAAAACAAGGTAAAGCAGAATGGGGTTACACTTTTATTTGAACATTTGAAAACGATTATGCACCACCTTAAAGTTGGAAACTGCGAAGACGACAATGGCAAGGAAAAACATAACAGCAAAAAGGACGAAAGTAATTTCACCATCGTAGAATATTTTTGCATATGCAAAATCATGTAGTAAAATTCTCAGGAGATTCTTGCAAGTGTCAACTCCTGAATACACAAAGGACAATGACAATAAAGCATAGTAAGTAAACAGTGCATTTCGTCAGAGACGCGAATACTTTATGTCCCATTATATTCTATTTGCATTCCTATAATGGAATACTACTTCAGAAAAAACCAAAGTGAACCAGCAACAACCTCTGCCAGCTCGTCATCACCACCAGCAGGCAACAACGTGAGCGATGACAATGACGTTTTAATGCTAGTTTTAATGTGTCAAGATGGAAAATGACACGTTGCAACATGAGCTTCCATGCTTCCTTTTTTTCTTTGGTCGATACTATGCGAAGTTATGTGATAGGATGGTGGAAGCGCAATAGTCGCATGATGAATCAACAATAAAAACGCCAAAGGAAAGTAAAAAGACACAATTAGTGCTTTACAACTCCAACTCAAGTAATCATAGTTTGCGTAAATGTACGAAATTGTGCGACTTAAATACTCAACAACAATACAAACAAATCATAATATGAAAGGATGAGATTGAAACTAAATATTTTGTTTCACTGACAAGTTCGTCTGTTCTCTGATCTAGTCTGTTTTCAAAACACCGCGGATTTTATAGAGCTATTAATTAATTTTATTTTAAACGAGATTTTGTGAGGTAGAACTCGTGTAATCAAACGTGCCATTCTATTGTATCATTGTATGATAATGTTTTAGTCTCTCATTAGTCACTACTTATATATTGTACACAATCAGCTATAAGAACTACAAATGATGCTTCAAAGTTCATTTGGCAGGTGTCTGTACGTTGTATAATTTTTGGTTGGTGCTCTCGAACACAAAAATGTTGCAATTTCGTGTATATTGTGTCATAAAGTCATAATGCAGCATAATAAAATGCTTCATTAAGCTGTACACTGAATATCAGTCTAATCACTAATCACCAGCGACTAATCACATTTTGATGCTTTTACAAAGAACGCACTGCAGCAACGTCACGAATGGTTCGTGTCGTCGTCGTCAAATCACACATCGTCATCGCAATCCTCAACAACGGAGTGAGCAATTCAGCTCATTCAACTGAAAATGACGAAGAAATTACAACAATTATTCAAAGTTGCAGAGTTTTCACACGAAACTTTTGACTTTACGGAAACTTTACAGACTCAAGAAGGAAGGATCATGAGTAAAGCATATATTCAAGTAATATTGCGTACCTGACATGTCAAAGTGAATTACAAAAGGGGAAGGCAAAATTGAAGACAGCGCAGCGATGAAGTACTCTTCTTTGAAGAACATTCGTTTTGTCTTCTTAAGAGTCTCGTGACACTTGAAAATGCCATGATAATGATGATGAAAGGTGCTCTCAAAAATTCATACCAGTCAACTTGTTCCTTCCGCAATGATAAAAGAATGAATGGCGTACTTTATGCCTGAATACCAAATATGGACCCGCATAACCGCACGTTCATAGAAATGTCAATAAGTGCATGAAGTGCACTTGTAAAAACAAGAGAAACTTTGAACAGTGAGTTTTAGGCTTGGGCTAGGAGCTATATTCTAATAGCGAGTGCAACTTTTAATTCGCTTCGATAAAACACACTCACGTTTCGGAGATTCGCTTGAGCTTAATATTTGCAATTTGTAAATCCAAGCTACCTTCACTTTCACTTGTGAACGAGGCTACACAGAAAACTGCATTGGGTCACGACCAACCAAGGACCACCGTTGGACGTCATTGTCACCATTGTGTTTTATTGTGATTTGTCACCATACAAACTTTGAACGAAGGAGTGTGCGGCTTACAAGGAATTTCTGTGGAGTTCCCATCCGTTTGCAAAATGCAAATAATGACCCAATCCATTCAGGGGATCTCTGATGGGACTTTTTCATAGGTAACGACAGCGTAAAAAATATTTTTTTCTGTCTCCAGCTGATTTTGTTTCAAGCGTCACTGGGATAAAAACAGTCGACTTGACAGCATCGTGCTGAGAAAAAACTTTCCAAGTGAATTTAATATTAGCGCAATCGTTTCCACAGTTCCCACAGTAGTAAAACCAAAGTCAAAAGTCACCTTTGACGACTCGTGTCATGACGACTCATGTTTAATGTTTTGCTGTTTTCCCTTTTTGATCCTTACATGCGAAGGCAATTATAAAGAATCCTAACTTGTCAAAGTCATTTATTGGTCATCAATGCAAATTACTAACTTATTCACATCACAAATGCTACTATAAAGCACTAGACAGAAACTAAAACCTATGCTATCCTATCAATAACGATTATATTACGAACCTCCTAATAGGACTTCCATAAACGAGAAATTCGTAATCGAAATTCTATGTAGGCACTCTTGCGCCTTACCAACCTAAGAATTTCCTCTCTTGCGTCACCATGTCCATGAAAGAAGCACTTGGGCCAGGAAGTTTGACTATTGTTAGTGACAAATATTATTGATGGGTTTGCGTACGTGACACCCAAGAGCCATTTGCCGTAGTCGTTTGCCGCTCCTTTGAATCTCATCTTCGAGAATATCTTCCTTATAGCAGTTGTCGGCAATAAGACAATGCAGAATATTCCAATGCAATGCAATGGTATATTGCACATTAAACAATTTGCTTCGCATGCAAATAGGCCACTCCATACGAAAATGAACACATCTTTCATACTTCTTTAGCAATACGTCACGTTGTGGCTTGGTGGAAAGTGTTTCGATGGTGTGCTTCAATCGATTGTTGACTTATCAATATTAGTCATCTGAGAAAGTATCTTGAGCAGCTATTGTCACATGCCAACAGAAACTTTAATTTCACACATTCACGATTCGAACAACCCGTAAAGAAATATTTACACTATAGCTAGTAAAAACTGAGTTACCAACCTTATAAAGTTTTAACAGATCTAAAGAAATAATGGTCGTACTGTACACCCGAACTCTGAACGTAATCTCAGTAACTTTCTGCTATGCCATCTTGAAGAAAATATTTTCACAAGAAATCTTTTCGCAAAGTTTTCTATTTATATTTTATCATGAAAGGATTCCTCGTAACCTTTATGATTTCAAAGCACAATAGTGTTCATAAACAATTTCGACTTACAGCCACAATATAACTGAACTTACTACTCACTGAGTCGTTACTACTAAAAATAAATTGACAAAATTACACCCTTTAATCATAAAGTGGCTCAATACTAAAACGGAATGAGAAATAAATAGCAAACTTTTTTTTTACATTCAACAACTTTCAGCTTTTAGGATGCAGAGACTCAATAAAAGTAAGCTTAAGTGTGCAGTCAACGCTGCATTTATGTACTAAATAATACATTTAAATATTGTCCAATACTTAGGTTTCAGACCTCACAATCATTGCATACTAAGATTTTTTTGGCTTGGAAACCTAAAAACGACTGTTTGTCTTACCTTAGAAAAATAACTCTAAAGGTCAACGCTTTAGAATATTCAAGGCAAAATAAATAGGCAACGTTTTCCAAAATAATTCATCCGTTCATTTTCCCCTTATTTTCAATATGTATTATTTTATATTTATCAAATACCAATAAATATCACTAATTCTGTAAATAATGTGTTGCAATTTGCAACAAATGTACTAAACATTTCAGCCGTCTGACACATTATACATTTTGTAAAAGTATCGCAGAATCAATAATCACAAAAGACTTAACAAGTTTACACTTTTTATGAGTTGTAAAAAGTCCGTATTTGCTTTGTGCATTTTTGTGGTCGTGTCAGTAGGCCATTCGATGCTTCCACAACGACATTTGTACGAATTTGAATCGCAATCATCTAAATAATAATATGTTGTTGTAATCATTATGTGGTAAGCCAAATAACAAGCCTGTACAACTGCGACAGAACATTATGTGTTACGGGTTCAACTTTTCTTGATGACTGACGTGCCGGATGACGAAAAGTAAGAAAATTGCGGGAACTGTGTGAGTGAACACTGTGTAAGTTGGACCGTATCATCTATTAGATAGAAAGGCTGTGTCAGTTTTTCCCTGATTTTGCTAAACAAAGGAATTATAAGTTGAAAGAACTAATATTGAGTATACCTGAAGCAATGACTGCAATAATGTAGACAACCAGTCAAGAAAAAAGTGGATGGAAAATAATACAACGCATCGTAAAAATATTGCAATTACTACAGCAAACGATTTGAAAAGTAGAAAAAGGGAATAATGCAAAAGAAGACGAACAAAAATACAAAATACGAACGTCCGCCCATCCTTTGAAGAAGGAAGTCGTTAAGAGTTGAACTAAATAGGTTCATCGTAAATAAACATTGTCTTATTCCTACGAAATGTACTACTGTGTCTCCAACTGCCATGTCTTGGTTTTTCTCAACTTGTTCAGCTCAACAATAGAATTGCTTTCAAATTAATCACGTCGAAATTCAGCATCAGAAATCCTATGTACACAAACCAAAATACTGAAATCAAAATGACAAAATAATGAGATTTTGTGGTTTTCCTTGCTGGGCGCTTTAGTTTCAGTTGCGTTCATTATTGAATTAGATTGGTTTATAAGAGCATTTACGCAACAGTACTTGCGGTTCTTTGTGTAATAAAAATTAGAAGATGTGTGAAAAATCAACCAAAATGTACAACTTTACTTGATTATAATGATCGCTTGATTCAAATTAGGACATGTGCCAATCAGATTAACGTTTACTGTAAAGCAATTGCATAAGAAATCTTTGAATTTTAAATTATAATATCAGTTTTACTGTTTTGTTGGCTGAACAAGACAAAATTTTGACAGCGTACAACACAACATTTATGCATGCATGGTATCCCAGAGTATTATTATTATTATTCATATTAGACAAAAAATTCATAGGTTACACTGGTGACAAAACATTTCATGTGTTTACGTAACGCCGCAAGCACATGAGCCGGAAGCGGATACGAAGAAAAACCATGTGTGACACATTGGCCGCTGTAGTAGTGAACATTGATTGTATTACTCAGGAAGGAAACCTTGTTAATGTCAGTACGTTAATTTTGTCATGGCAAATCTAACATTAACAAAATGTGGAAAACAAAATAAAATCATGATCATTTTGTAAACATTCATATAGAATCAGATTTGGACTTTACATTGGGAATTTTATTGTAAAATGCATGTAACCACGATGTAAAGAAGGGACGATAAAATCTTGTTTCTTCATTGTACTTAAAAATTCATACTAAAATGCAATTTTAGAAACGTCCCTTTCTCCTACAACAACTACACAGATAAAATTACTTTTAATCTTTCTGTTCATCTTCCTTATGACATTCTGCACAGTCAGACCAGGAACAAGAATTATGCAATAACATAATAATAATCATTATCAAATATTATGTCATTTGTTAACACCCACTTTCCGCACACGGAAAGCGTGAATTTGAACGTCCAGCATAAAATTCATACATCCTTTATGACTTTATTATAGCACTACTATTTTCAGCAAGTTTTTATATCTGCGGTGATTCTTAACTTTTTTGGATTGTTAGATAACTATTAGTTTAAAGCATTATGGGTTTTACGTTGTACGTAAAATAAAAACGTAATAAAGAGTTAGAGGACGGCCACGGCCCTGGTAAATATACAAAGAACTGTAATGTTCATCATTTTTGGAAAAAATTGTTGTGATGTTGTTAAGTGGTTTGTCATGACGGAATGAAGTATCAATTTGAAGATGATAATAAACTAAAAGGTTTCATGTGACAGTCATGTACGCTGCAGACGTCATGATGACATTCACTACTGTGCGAAAAAGTCAGTATGGTAGAAAAACAAGGGAAGTCAAAAGGGCAGCCAAGAAAGGCATTTTCGCATTGCTGCCAAGTACCGCACAGCTTTACTTCTCCTCTAACGTATGCCATTTTGCCATATCAACGCCATTGCAAAAAATTGTGTGAAAAATGACTAAGGTTACGGTGGTCCTAAACATTTTCTCGCCGGCGTGTCTAATTTGTAAACATTTAAGATTTCCCACCTGCAAAGGCCGTAGTGACATTTGCACCAGTAATTTGTGATGAAATCATAAATTGCTTGCAACTGGTTCGTTTCTTATATGCATCTTCTAAACCACAAAAAGGTTTAGAGAGGGAAAAGAAAGAGCATCTGGTGATGCGATGATAAGCTACGTTTAACAAAGTGTGACTTTTGAATTCCCACTTTAAGTAGCGTGAATGAGATACAATTTTATCCTTGCGGTGTGAGTGCCATGGTGCCATCGAACTTTGCAACTTGCTGCATCATTTTGTTAAAAACTGTTGCTACCAGATTTTTACAGGCACAGGTTAAAAACTAGATTCTACTACTTAGACTTGTCATCATCTTTTCCCTTTATTAGCTGCAAGGAGGTAAAGATGAGTTTGCAACACTGATGACTGCTCCACATTTCATGTTGGATTAATGTATTCATGTCTTGTGTCAACCAAGAACAAACGTCCTCTGCACATTTTTGTTGATCTCTTAAAACAAACATTGCAACCTAAAAGTTTAGCGACCGAGCAGTGGAGATGAATGCACTTCACTTGAAAATAGTATGAATTTTTGCCTGTTATGTGCGAATTGCAAATGAAGAAAAATGAACACCAAGTATATCATAAGTTAACGCCATATATTCAGTCAAATTATACCTTTAGGTACTTAGTAAAATGCTGCAATGAAATAGTCGCTCATTCAAATTAAAATGGTTTTGTTTTGATAAAAAAATGCAAAGGGGTTGATTTTCCTCCAGTAACCGGAAGGACAGCTCTGCTCCTGTACACCACGGTGGAAAATTTAGCCAGATAGCAATCCATTTGGCATTTACATTGTTCCACGTGGTATGCACATTGTAATAGGAGTTCAGAAAGAGACTTTCCCTTTGTTTGGACTGAGAAGAGCACTGTTGAGTGATCATGCACTGAAGCAGGACAATGGCACCTGCTCACTTCCACTCAAATGAATTATTTTGCCTGTTCTCTTCTCCTCTCTCTCACCTGTAATAATCTGCTACATTTATAACCATATGAGTGCAGGCGTAAGCACCAAGGTTATCGGCCCGAGGCACCCTCAAATAAACCATTTTCTATTCTCTGTATTCCATTCTTCCATGCCTTCCTTCTCAAACTTTACTTGCACTATAAACTTCAAAATATAAACAACGCTCTGTCCTTAATTACCATTAAATTTGTACCTCAAACGTCATTTCTGTACCTTCGACATATCAATATGAATATATGCAACCATTAAAAACACAAGATAATAATCATAAATCAGTAATTATTTACAAAATGCCCATGAAGTGTGACGGCAGAGTGACACAGAACACGAAGGAAACAACAGAAAAATTGCAACGCTAATTTAAACAGATAAAAGTGTCTTAAATTTATGGCTGATTTTGCTGTGCTTTGTTGTGTGTAACATCGTGATTCTGCAATCATCACGAATTATAGTGTAAGAAAAGGACGAGTATTGATGATGAGATGGGGCATTAGAGCCAATTGAAGGGTATCAAACACGAACGTTTGAGATGGGTTGGAAGACACTTTGACCCGATGTTGCTTTACATGTGTATTTTGAAAGAGCGTTGCAATGTGCGGTCAAGGGTACATGGTAAATTATTATTTCCCTTTCACACATGCCTGCGCAATTAAAGGAAAAGCAACCGTAAGTCATTATAATAATGAGAATGACCCATGCGACAGCTGAAGGTTTCCGTTTGGATTTGTATGAATTGCACTTTTTGCTGATCATAAAAATGAATTTTTGCTGCCGCATTATACTCTATTTTTGTAATAATGCTGACGGCAACCTCTCCAGTTCTAAGTTAAAATCATGAAACAGCCAGATTTTTTTTCATATTGCAAAATTACCCGACTTGGTCTCAGAGGAATGGGAATTTTTAATTTGCCAGTGTTGCAAAAGTGGGAATCTTATACAATAGCCTTTTAAATGCACGGAATGCAAAACGAGTGTGAGAGTCTTTTGGCATCATCACGTGATGTCAATTATGTATCAACCAAGTGTTGTATTGTGTATAGTTGCTTGTCCCTACTTGCCAATGTATGTAATCAACGCTTCAAATGCGCGTTCGATGCTATAGTAGTACATATTATTATGATATATCAGCTTCATGCTTCAGACTGGTCAGATGAGTTCTTACTCTTACAAAGCATTTTGCAGAAATAGAAGTTTTCAACTTATACAACATTGTGCATTGTGCAGTCGGTAGTCACAAATCTCAGAAGAGCACTACCGACCGAGCAGTCATGCGATACTTTAAACTTTAGCTCATCCAAGTTCAGCACTCACTGTCATTTTATTTTATCCATCCATCCAAACACTTTTATAGACCAAGAGAACCAAGTAAATAAGAAGAAGCTTCTGTTTAAAGTAAAACTCCTTAGCTGCCAGCATGGAACTCAAAGTTATTTAAAGTGTCGACGGTAAATACCACTGAGATGATTGATCCTTTGCTGAAACTGAAATGATTTAAACACCATTGTCTTTCTTTGACCATTCAGTTGCAACTTACCACATTAAAAAAAGTCGATGGCCTAGAGACCCTTTTGAATTTTTTAAATTGAAGGGTTCGTTCGCAATTTTCTGCAACTGAACCCCCGAGGCTGAACAAATGCTTCACGTTTGCAAATGGATATTAGTTCGCTGGATAGATTATAGACTTTTTCTTGGTAAAAACTTGCTTCGGTTCATTGAAACGCAAATTCCAGTTTTTTTAATACTACAAATATGCTTGCATGGCTCAGTGGCATTGAAGCATGAGAAAACATTCATTGAGATTTGTTACGCAAGTGGCAAAAACTGCTACAATGCGCAGTGAGACAACATGGAAACAAAACCTAATGCCTTTGATTTTTTGCTTTTTGAAGTGCAGCAATCACAGAATCAAATTTTATGTTCTCAAACGTATAAATTTCATGTTAACGATTCATTGTAAAACGAAAGTATGTTACGAAATTGTATTACGTTGACGTACGTTGACTACGTCCAAGTATAAGTAATAATTTTAGGTTGTATTTACCATACAAAAAATTGCCTATAAAACCAGTAGAGGAAAATTTGGAAATTTTATTCATCAGTTTAGCTGAATAAGATCCTTTAAAGGAATTCCTAATGATGACGAATGTAATGGATTTAGTTCTACTGTTTTATACTCTGCACTCAAAAGTTTTATTTTTTTTCGCTGGAAAAGGACTGGAAACGTACACAGAACCTAAGATAAAAGATAAGCAAGAAGGTTAAACCTTCAAGTTTCTAGAGACACAGAGAATGAGTCACATTGAAGTCACTTTTGCATACTTGATTGGATTGTAAATTCTAAATCGTGGCGACGAGAACAACATAACACAGAGACACGAAGAAGATTCACCTGTATGCTTTTGCCCTTCGTTAAGAATGAGGCCTATGAATTTGCCAAGGTCACGTGTGCAATATCAACTCGCCACATGCCAGCACTCAGAGAAATAGACAAGAGACACATTCACATAAATAAGATAAAAGTCACAGAGATGCCACAATGCACCAAGTTTGTTGGTGTCTTAAAAGCAGCGAAGGTCCATGAAAATTATTCGTAGAAGAAAAAGGATGCATCAAAGAAACTGTACCATAGGGACAATTGATGTTCCTTTCGGCTCAGGGCTCAGCACAGCACGGCAACGCAATGGCAACTCAGGTTTTCATTCTCAGTCAGTCAGTCGCTACTGGCATTTTGTAAAGCAACCATATCAAGTTTATTTGATATAATGCATCGTATTTTTCGTCATCCTCCCACGAGAGTGTTACAATTTTTGCTGATGTCATTTCAAGTCAAAATACTGCATTATGTATAAGTAATAATTTCGCGTATCATGTTTGCCAGCTTGCCATTGTATTGCCAAAGGCAACCGGTGTCGTTTCAGTGTTTCAGGGTCTCAAGGGCAATGTATTATATTATTTTTGCACTGTCGTTTTGCGCAGATTAAAAAGACAGGACGAAGGAGAAAATGGCCAATTATTATATACAACAATTTACTTTGATGAGACTTTAAAATGATGAAGGGTACTATAAGGTACATGTTGCCTTGGAATGATGCTAAACATTCCTTCAGTCGTTCAAACAATCCTAAGACAGATGGAAACGACGAGAACACTGCATGAATAGTCATTAGTAATTATGACTCTATAGGATAATTTTAATTTCCCATTAAAAACATTAGAAGGGATGACACTGCTAGAAAAAATATGGGACACTATCCCGCTGTTTCATTCTTTACGTTCAAAAACGAAAGATAATATAATCTCTGTACAAACCGTATACATGTGTCCTTGACTACAATGGTTGTAATTGTAACGGCAACAATAAAACGTTCTTAATAAACACAATGCGGTACGAACTTTGCATAACTCCGAAATTGAAATGTAGAAGGAAATTTCCTTTTGCATTTCAAAATGAAGAAGTTACGCTTTTAACAGTTGGGACGTTAACTATGTAGTGCTATCTAGTTAGTATACCTATTTAAGTTTGAATTAAAATAAACACTCTCTACTCTCTGTTGTATGGGATTTAACACACCTTAAGGTTAATCAAATTAAATTACGACAAACAATAAATCTGTGGAATTCGAGCAAAATAAGTGTAGCGTACACTCTTACTCGAATCGGTTTCTCTCTGTATTTGGCTTTAGCTATTAATTAAGAAAGAGATACGATGTGTCTGAGTGACTAATTCTGAGTCAATTCCGATTTCCCAAGACCCACCTACTTGAAGCGTGAACAAGTTGGACAGAAGAGAAACCAACGTAAACCTTGTTTGTTGCCGTTCGTGCTTGTCTCAGTCGAAACGTCCCTTTACCTAAAAAGGCGTGTTGACTCACTCTCTGTCATTCTCTCATTTGCATAATAAGAAAATACAAAGCTTTACATTTATTCACCAGCGTGAAGTTACATTTCAATGTAATATTGTTGTTTTCCTCTTCTTATTGACACGCTACCATGGCTTGGTTGTCAAGCAATTAGTACCTGTGTAGTCAATGTCAACAGAGCACAGGTGGAGGTAAACTTGAAACTAATAAGGAATAAAAAAAACTTCATTAAGTCCGTCCAAGCATGATAATTCGATTATAAACCCATTAAAAGTATAATAATTTTCCTCATTTAACTGTAAAAATTCATACCGTTTCATAACTAGAATGGTTTCTTTAGGACCGACGCGCATATAAAAGTCTTTCAGCAGATTTGAATCTCTGGAAAATGCGTAACGGGGCAAGACATAATGCTCAATTGTTTTTCGGTCTGATGAACACGTCGAATAATCGCTTTTCTATCCTATTCCGTACACAAGTAAAGTAGCCTTTAAATCCCAAAGTTACCTAAACACACAAAAGCACAAAAAACGACGATTGCGGACTTTCCCCTTTGATAAAGTGGACAGTAGCCAAAAAATTGTATCGTTACGCCATTTTCATACATTTTATAGTTTGCACCTGCTTCGTTCTAATGTAAATCACTTTTCAAGTGTTACAGGACTGTCCACGCAAATTCCCTTATTTGGTGTGTATAAAGGTGGCAAAAGTGACAAATGTTGTCAACAAAAAGAAAGTGTCATCATCAGACAAGACAAATTTTCATGTCGTCTTCTACTATTCCATTCCCTGGCAAATTGATCACCGTGATGTAAAGAACTTTTAGTTTTTATTTTCATTGTACAGTCTCATGCTGACAAGTCATTTAAAATGCTTATCTATATACTTTTATCTAGAAATAACAAACATAGCATACGAAGTCATGTTCAATTATTTTCCCCTTCAGGGATCACATCAGAATCGGCATGTTATAGAATTACACTTTACACTAGTTTAATTGTTGAGTAGACATTTTCCCCAACAAACAAACGAGTAACCAAACAAACAAACGTAACCTGTAAATCAGGTTTGAATATTAAATGTGTTTAGTAAAGGATGAGAGGAAAATTTATACTTGGAATATTTCTCGCAGGTCAATGTGTAAAACTGATAAAGTGATGTTGTTTTAGTACGTAGTGCAACTTCTTTCAGTAGAAATGAACGTGAATGTTTAGTATTCACTTTCCAAACGGCTGCTTAATCATTACTACATAACATTTAGAGTTAAACAATTTTCCCATAAACACTACATTAGCATAAAGAAAGCAAGTAAACATAGTACACGAAATTATATCAATTTTTGACCTTGCGACGACAACTGAAGCGCAATTGATTGAAATTAACCGACATGACGAAGTACGCAAGGGTCATTAATGGTACTTAATGTGGTCAATCTGGTCAATTAACTTGGTATCGTAGAAACAGCAGCTCGCATCAAATTGATTCACTTGCCATTTCACTGTCACGTTAGGTATTATTCTGTACTGTTCGAGGTTGCTGTCATCATTTCATTATCTACTATCTACTATGGCATACTGACAACTTTACAAGTTACAGTAGTAATCAAATAAACTATTCCTTAGTATTGTTCAACTTGCACTTTTATATAGTATTACTAGTATAAAGCACAGTGCACCCGCTACTGCAACGCACATTATACAAAAATAGCTCCACAACTTCTCTTGGACTTTTCGAAAAAAAATGATGCAGCTTCCTCACTTACAGAAGATGTAATGGAGCTCTTTTAATCAAGGGGGAGACCGGACTTTCCTTGCCAATTATATGTACTACACCAATTGTCCCAATTTCTTATTCCTGGTGGTACAACAAAAACTACTATATATACAAGTATCGTGCATGACGTCATGACTGAATTGTAGAACGTGTAGTGAAATTATAAAGCCTTCAATGGGAAACTGGCAATAAAAATGGTCTTAAAAAACAGCGATAAACATCTACGTTATCTCAGCAGAAGGGTCGATTTCAATGACTTCATTTGATCTTGGCATTCAAACAGAGCACTTTCATCTCCTACATGAATGTAAACAGCGACTTTCAACCAGATAATAAAGTATCTATTTAATTATTAACTTCTTCCCTTTTTTCAGCTAATGATACTCTGGTTAATCAACGCATTTTTTGTTTCATGATGACTTATGATTCAATTCGTTACTTAAGTTTATGAAAGGAAGACATTTTTATGGGAGTACAGCTTGATCTACTAAGAAAAACTATTGACTTGTAAAAATTGGGAGTTTTTCGTTATAAAAAAGTTCTTAGTTTTACTTTCGATCGACGAAATTAAAGAAGTACTCGTTGTACTTGACTTGGACCAGGAACTTGTGATATTTATTGTGTGTTGTACCGGTAGCAAAAAAGGAGTAATTATTTGCTATTTAGAGTCTTGTTTGCGTGCTCTAAAAGCTGTTGCATTCAAGGGAAAAGGAACCAAAGTGACTTACTGTACGAAGGTATTAGACACGCGTAATATGATGAGAAGTAAGGCCCATTCCACTAAACTTTATCAACTACAATACATTTTTGAATGCTGCTACAACGCAAAACAATTATGAGGGGCAAAGTGAACCAAATGTCTTTGCGGGATTATATAGTATACACACTAATAAAATATAGATACGATTTAAAGCAATTGAGTTTAGAGTACAAGCTCACAAAGGTTGTGATTACAGTCAGTATTATAACAGTAAGACAATTCCAGCTGAAAAATGATTTTTCCCTTCACAAGCAAAAATAATAAGTCATGATAAAGTAACAATCGTAATTGTTGCACTGTGTGCTGTTACAGTGTAATTTTAATGGGAACCAGAGCACGAGAAGCAATTGAGGATCCAAAAACTACTCTCATGTTTTATGGTACAATGTTATGGACAAGTAAGTAAAGGGACGACGACGACACGACGATTCAATCATTCATGGTTTTCAAAAGTCCACATCCAAAAGGACTTTGTCGACATTTTGTAGTCTCCCAAAGAAATCAAAAATGAAAATCTGCTTCGTCTTTTTTTGGGAATCGAAGAAGGTAAGACTGAAAGATTCTGTATTACGCTTGACGATGACCTTTCCAACAAGTTAGATTTTATATAGAAGAGTACAATAGCTGACCAATTATTTGATGAAGAGACTGACACTGTGACACTCACTGAGCGACATTCTGTCACATTACGGGACTTGACAATTCGGGCTGAAAACGTGTGTTTTCAAAAAGAATGGTGGTAGTCAAAAATGTGAAATAAGTGTGTCACTCACTGCCTCAAATGATGTCGTATACGAGCGACAGCGCAGTTACTTCAGTCATAAAATGATAGAACCAAGTATAGTAGCAAAGTTAGCCGCCTTGAGAAATAAATGGAAAATTTGCTCGTGCATTTTCCGCTTGAGCAAAGCCGCATTACATCCTGATTTGATGAATTGAATTGAAGTGAGGAAGGTTAAGACGAGACGGGAGGTGGATTTCACTCTGCACTTTCGCATAGCCGCAACACGCCCTGTCTTGTTTCCTTATCTGGAGCTTCGTGGAAAGCTCCGCTGACATGACAAGTGCACCACGACTATGACAAAATATTAGATTTCCTGGACATAGCCCTGTCGTGTCACCAAGCTTACAATCAAATTTCCTTCGTCGCTCTCTTAAAATTGCTTCTTTTCATTTCGTGGCCTTTTGCTTGTACCTCAATGTATTTTTGCTCTACATTGGCTGAACTTTTTTATTTTTAGAAACGATGATGCATAGTTTGTCATGCTAAGTCATAATTAATGACAGAACGAATTCCCCATGGAGGAAGTTAATGGAACGATGAAGCACGGACACATTTTGTCAATCGATCCGGCATACTTGATCAAGCACTGACAACAGTAAGAAGATACAAAAGCATTTCTTCCAAAACATCTTATTCATGAAGTTTGCATGTTTGTGAATTGGAAATGCGGTAAATCGAAGTGTATCATTGTCACATGAGTGATGAAGCGTTGAACACCAAATCTGTGCATCGTCCAGTTTTGCTACGGTGTACTGTTTACTACCCTTGTGCGACCAGGAAAAAAAGAATGAAGTGCTACCGCAGAAGTTAGAATACTGACTCCTGACATGACATGGCTTTCATCATAATTTTAGGAAAGCTAAATTAAGTCATTTGTAATTTCTACATACGTATAATTGTTGACTACAAATAATCAAGCCCATAATAAGCCCCTCCAAAAACTAGATGAATCATCTCTGGTTAATGTGACAAGCTTGAGCATTAAAAGGTATACCCTAATTCGAACAAATCATGCAACAGAATTGCAAAAACTCATTGTCAAAATAGTACATCGTAGAAACCACAAGTTTACGGACACTTTATTGAAATATAGTAGTAGCAGTAGTAGTAGTATGCGTAATGCGTAATCCGTCGCACACCCAAACATTTTACCTTTTATGTGTGTACTTGTGCAGCTATGCTCTTCATTTACCGCAATTGCAAAGATTCACAACAAAAAGATAACACAAACGACAATAGATACACTTAGGTGCTTGCAAAGCAACCAAAACAAGTGCTTTTGGTCATATTATATGGCATATGGTCACACTTTGATAAGTTGAACATGTGAAGGTACTTGCTGTATAAAAGTTCAAAATATGCCGAGCGCACTATGACATGCATTTGAACAAAAAATCTAAAGGAAAATAGAATGAAAAAAGTTCATCATCCACTTTGTATGAGTACGTCTCGTTCCGGTCCACTGGGGCACAAATATATACTCATATTATACAGTCATAGCACAAGTGATGCAATCAAAAGACCAACTCTTCATTTTTTCATGCGCATACATTACTCGACAAAAACAAATAGCCATCGTAGTTTATATTTGCCATTTCTCGAATTCCACTCACCATTTTGTATACTTTGTGTTTGTGGCCTTTTAATGATTAAAACATTGACACAAAACCTCTCTCACATGAACAAAAGCACATTTTACCATGCTGTATTTATATAATACGTTAAACATGTCATTAAATTTCCAACACTTTTAGGTTCAGGTTCAGCCTTAGTACTTTAAGTATGATGTACATTATATTATAGTAGATAACTTACAGTACGTAAGTGTCAGCCTATGTAAACTTAAAATATAACCCAGAAAAATCATGTAATAAAACTGAAGAATGCAGGCTATGCAGGATAAAGAGCACAATTATTCTCAGAAATAAATGATATAAAAAGTGAATGTATGCAGTAACAATAATAAAAATGAAAAAATAGTCCATGGTTCTCTTCATGGGTTTTAACTTTGAACTCTTGACTTTTTGAAGTCTCATTGTGTCATAATGCTAAAGGACAAAATTGAAAAAGCATGTTGTTTTGTGTTTAGGATGTCAAATGCGTAGAAAGGTCGTGAGCAAGGGGATTAATTCATGTGCTGGGTGCGTATGGGTCATGAAATTCAAAGAGGCAGTGACTATCCCGTCGTATAACCCATAGCGCCTTGTCATCATCATCGTCCAGAATAAACAGGGAAGGCGAAGATGAGGTCATACTGACTTTTAAGTAAGTGCACACATAGTACAGCATACAAGATACAACTGACGAGGACGACGACAGTCTCACACACACTTACTATACTTACTCACAATGTATACACATTAATGTCACTACTGGAATGCAATGGAAAAAAAAATCATCGTCACCTTCGCCTTCACCTCATCCAACTCTTGTCTGCAAGCCTCCTATCTGGATTTCCATTTTGGGCAATAATGAACTGAAAGCTTCTTTCATTTCAATACTTGTATGAAAAATGCAAACTACGTAAAATGAAATGTAGAGCGTCTGCTACGATGCTACTCCTGCTACATTATTCAAAAGTTTCTTAAGACTCGTACCATAATTTCATTTCCGACTGCTTTAGGCCTTAACATTATAAGGATGAAGGGAAAAAATGCCAGTAAAACTCAAATTTGTTTACTCACCTGTGAAAACTCCTGTGTAAGGAAAGATTAGAAAAATATCCTTTCAATTCCAGATTCACTTTTGCAAAATTTTTTCAAGCGCTTTTTTTTGCCTTGAAGCTGTTCACAGAAGTTTCAAAAAATAACCCAGGTCACAACGTTTGATAACCAATAAAAGTAAATATTTAGGTGCAATGTAATATGCTTCTTGGTTATAGGTTTACAGTTTACACTCTACGCTATATACGTCCACACACAAAATAGACATAAAAGGTCCCGTCAAAGTTTATTACCCGTGCAGCAAGTTCCAGAAATATATAAATGCACGGCTCTACGGGTTACCTCAAGGCATTGTAATATTGTAATGTTTCGAAAACGAGGTCGCACTGGATTTCCCTTTTAAAGAGCTCAGGCTCAGGTAAGCTTCTTCTTAACACAACACCACGAGGATGAGTCCAAAATGCATAGGATTAAAAGGCAGACTATGACTATAGTAAAAACAGAAACACAGAACACTCACCAAAAGGCAAAAACTAGACAAAACACACTTGTTGCAGTAGTTGTAGAAAATTATTGTGAAAAGTCCCAAAGTCCCAATATAAAGTGTATAGTCGCGAAGACGTTTTAACAACTCGTGTTTATGCGGTTTTGAAGGCGAGCGAACGAGAATACTTGCGATCACCATGAACAACTAAATGAGTCTGAAGACTGAAGACTGACGACTGACTGACCAAGGACGAAGCACTGAATCCAACAAGCAAAGCAAGCCGGTCGAGGGGAACTGCTTTTGCCTCTTTTTTCAAGGGGTTGTTTCGAGTTGTTGCTTCGTAAAGTTCCATACTCATGTAGTGAAGCTCAAGTCAACAACATTAACATTATTGTGAACAATACTTACTTACATGATGACTTTAGCTAGCCTCACTTTTGCCTTTTGCCTTTGGTTATTTTGCATATTTTAATTCCACTGCCAATGCAAATGGCTCGAGTTCCACTGACTTGTAAACTGAAAAGATGGAGAGGGATGATGACTCCTGTCTCCTCATTGCACTATTGCAGTTTTATATTTATGCCATCCTTCATTCTTCTCCTTAGGAATGAATGGATAATGTTTAATTGTTCATTCAGTATATATAGTTTACACTGTAAGTGCAATTGCAATATACAACTTATACAAGCTCTATGCTCGCAACTTGTCAACAGAAACAGCAAAGGGCAAAAGCACAATTTTGCTACTGCCGTCTATAAATGATGACAATGACTATACATGAAACATTTAAGATGTAAGACTTAATTAATATTTCAGTTCAGTTAGATGAAAGGAATGTGAAGACTGAAGAGTATACGTCAGTTCGTAAGAGGAATTGAAAAATTCAATTGACAAATGAAAACGAATGGAATGACGTCATTCATTCATTTGAACTCTCGGATTAAGGAGGTGTGTGGACGAGATACGATGTTGAATGCTTGAAAAAAAGAACTTGGAAAAGTTTGGCACGTAACGTGATAGAAATACGCATACGCTTATATTGGATCTATACGATGACTTGTACTGTTTGCACAAAAGGGAGTTATTTGAGTTTTGTGTCATTTCGTTCGATTTCCTAGATTTTTTTTTATTTCGTATTTTTCAATTACGCTTTAGTATTCAATCTCCGACAGATTTTTGCTTCGCCGACGTTCTACAATGGGAACGGCAAAAAATCATTTCCTTTGAGTTTTTCAAGATGAAATGCCTATTTTTTATATTGAAGTGGAGTAACGTCTCAAGTTGCCACTGAACGATGTTTAGAAATGAAAGAATTGTAATACGTGAACAAAAATGGTATTTTATTTTTATTCCTTTAGCGACGCTGCTTCTACAGCTGCAACAACTTTTGTGATTTCACTTGACAGATACTTATTTTGGAGCAACAAAAGCAAAGGTCGTTTTAAAGAATACAAGTTGTAGTATCTCTGTTGTTTTCTTATAAAACGATTGAAGATTTTCATGCTGTATCCTGTTTGATCCCAAGAATTGTGTTATGTTATGACATAAAAGGAAATATTTTGCAATAGCAGTAACGCAGAGTCAGGGGAAAACCCAAGAGTGCAGTTTCATCGACAGATATGATTGTGTGCAATATAGACTGTAGTAGTTTCTATTTCTATGCATAAAAAATCAAAATGGTTATATCTTTGACATGTTATTGCAGTTCATTCTTATTTAAGCAAATATTGTAATTTATTTCCTAGAATGAGTCAAATATACCTCTAGTATATATTTAAAAAGTCGACCAACAAGCAATAAAAAATAGTGAGAATTTTGCCTGTACAGTTATACATTACAAGAATCAAACGGATTCTGTTTCTCGTGAGCACTTTCCAGGTTTAATAATACAGTTTAAGCATCAAATGGCATCTTCATATTCTTCTAGTTTAGAATTAAACTTTAGATTGGAATTCTGGGTCGCTGCGAAAAGTTTTGGTATGAAAAATAAAAAGTTATGGTACGAACAACACAAAAATCCCTAAGAAATGGAATGGCGCGATTTTGGGTGAAATTCATCCCATTCAGTATTTTTCAGTACGAGCAATAAAAGGGTTTCAAAATGCTCTATACTTCTTAGGTTATTCCTTTGGTATTTTGGCAGGGACGGCCCATAAAACCATTCGGTGCACTTGACCAAGTGCCCAATAAAGTTTACTCACACGAAACGATCTGTACTGTATAGTAGCTCAACTCCTCCCGTACCGGACATTTGCCGATTGCCATTACATACTGAGTACAATACGTCAGATCGTCACGTATATAAAATGAAAGTGAACGTTTGTGTCTATAGTGTAGTAACAACATGTATATGTAGAACCGACAAGCAAAATCACTAATGCTAAAAGTAAAGTAACTATTGCTTCTAAAAATGTAAGCTAAAAAGCTTTTCAGATTTTTTCACAGAGATAAAATGAGAACTATAATGCGGCTTAGAAATTTTGAGCTTATTCGACTTTCTCGACCTGGCTTGGTACTTTTGCATTGAATATATATAGTAATGTGAAATTCAAAATAGATTCAAAAATTCGAATTTCGTTTTCCAGAGGTAACAATTGGAGCGTTCGGCTCTGAGTTGCTATTGTTTAATAGATGCATGTGGGCATTATTGTTACTATTTTTGGATTTCTTGGTATTAGATTTAGGACCCTTGTACCCTCGGATGGACCACTCTTGTTCATTTTCCTGGAATAAAATCCTTTTAATGTTTAATGCAATAGCTATTTTATTCCTTGCCTGGTTGCTCACGTTAGAATTTCTTTGAATTGGATCTCCCAGGGTAGAGTCACAGCACAACGCATGACGCCCAGAGACACAACAGGAAGTAGAAGTGCACACAAGAACCCTTCGAATGAACCACTTGAGTTCTTGAGTGCTACGTAGTCTCAATGGACTTGTCTCTACTGTTGCGGTTCGTTTCATGTCACCTATTTTATCCCTGTACTTGAAACAATCAGCCATTTTCTCTTTGTCCAGATATCGTATTACAATGACTTCTGCTAACTTCTCCAAATAGTTTATAAAGCGGTGATTTATTCATAAGTTTTTATCTGCAGTGAAACTGGTGAAATAGAAATTTCGTCAACTCATCGTTCTCCTTAGTTGAAAGTTCATTCTCAAAAACTGGAAAGATCTTAAACGTTAAGTTTGTTTTAAGAAAGGATCAAATGCTAAGGAAGAAGCAGCATGTTGACTTAAGGATTGCTTTTTTTTTCAGCCAAGAAATCAAACACGTCCTTTTCTTTTTTCCACACTTGTTCCTTTTCTCTATCCTTTTATTTATCGGTATAAAGAAAAATAATTTTATCTGGTAGTTCCCCGACAGTCCACAGTCTTTTTCTCTGATTCTCATGCTACCGCCCCTAGAATGTACTGAAAAAATTCCAAAGGCTGCACGAGGAAAGAAAGAGAAAGCGACATTGTCCTCATGAAAAAACCAAGAGACAGTCCTAAGGCCAAATGGGTATTGAGGCTGCGTATCGTATTTTCTTAGTATCCGCGTTTCCTTTGTGCTCTTCTTCTTTTGGCGTCAGGTCAGTTTTGACTTTCAAACGAGTGACACCAGCAAGGAACGACGACGACTGCAACCTCTCTTGTTTTTCTATTATTGATGCATGGCAATGGCAATATTCACCCTACAGAATGGATATCTTTGAAAATCGCAACAGTTTCACATGCAACATTTGATGAACATGAAACGGTCTCAAACGAACAGTCTTTTTAATACCTATGAAACGAAGGTAAAAGTGAAAAAACTGCTGTAAGGAACCATGAAACGAAAAAAAACCATGGGTACGTAATACTACTACACAGAATAAGAAGAGCAAGAGGAAATTTAGTGTTAGTTACACTGGAAGAGCAAGGGAAAGAAGAGTTGAGAGGATGAGAAAGGAATAGTGGAGAAAGCAGAGAAAGCAGTGAGCAGACTAGGTCGGATACTGAGAAGTGAAGAGAAGCCTTGTGGAACATGCCTTGTGGCTTCTCTTTACCCCTTTCCCGGGTCGGATGGCGGATCGATAGCTGAAAACATTGGCTGGTTGTGTGAGCCACGCTCAAGAAACGACGTCCAAGCTTTGCTGGCTGCTTGCTTCTGCTCCTTGTCTGGTTGGAAGCTGTGAGCAGGAGCAACAACTCCAGCATAGACAGAAAGAGAGACACACACAGAGAGAAAGTACCTGAGTTCACTCTCCGATTGTTCCACTCCTCTCATGGACCTGGAGCCGTTCAGTCGGAATTCCCCTATACAAGCTAAGCAGGTCTCGACTGCTTCGGCTGCTCCTGACTCCATGTCATAGTCTAGCTCATGGTCCATGAAAAAAATATTTGATTCCCCTGGTTCGTACCCTTTATAGGAAACTTGACACTAGCTCTCTGTTCCAGTCAAAAACAAACGTACTGAAGCAGTGAAAGTGCATAACTCTTGACGAAAGCTCATCGACAGCTTCTCATTCCTTGAGCGTTTGTTGACAAGTGCAATCCTCTGCACTCCGACGTTTCTTTTTGCCAACGACCCTCACCTACGCATAACTATCATCTCCCGTCTAGTGTCTGTCTGCCCCAGGAAATCTCCCATGCGGACAATCTGAGTTACAAAATTATATTCCACACTGCAATTTTTTGAAAAGTGCAGAAAAGGAAGGCTACTAGTCTTTTTGTGGAAGGAAGAAATGAAAGGAAGCTTTCTCTAGATTCCACAAGTACGAATATAAGTGGAAGCAAAAAGAAATCCGACGGAGGCTATAGGAATTTATTATTTATTGCTCTTTGGACTTGGTCTCATTACAAGTCCCATTCCATTAGTGGTTCCCATTCAATCTTCTCGTTTTAACTTTCAAGGGTAACAAGGAAGGGAAAAATATCCCAAATTGCATTCCATCACGGTTGCTTGCTACAAGTGGGTTTTCTCCTTTCCTTGTGCTTTCTCCTAGCATTTCCAACAGGAGAACCTTTTTGTGTATCACACGAGAAAAAGCTCAAAAGAAAAGAGTCCGGGTGGAAACTGGAATCTGATACAAACTACGAACGTGCTTCGTCCCTTATCTGCCACAACCAAAGTGATCCCAAACATAAATACAGCCCTGACACAAAATCAAATACAAGATCAAGTGGGGAAATAAAGCAAAACAAAAAGATGTCAAAAGGATAATCCGGCCAATTTTCTCTGGATTTTGGTTTCATTCAACAGGAAGAAGAAAGAAGTAATAAAAAAATGCAACCCCAGGTCAGATTATTGTTCTTATCTCAGTTACTACTAACATTTCATAAAGCTTAAAAAAAGACTTTTATTGCGAGATCAAGAAACCGCAAAGTTTCTTTTTTGCGAGCGCAAGCCCAGTAAAAAGCTATATTAGTACTTTGTTCACCAACTCAAAAACGTTTGGCGTGCGTTCTGTGTAGGCTTCAAGCTCACTTGTAGGCATTTTCAGCAACTGCCCCGTACGAGTATTAAAAGTCGACGGAAAAGAAGAAAAGTGTTTTATTTCGTGCTATTTTGGAACGATTAAATAGGCTAAGCAGGTCTGGAGGAATAACGATGTGACGTTACTTCTTACTTACATGCACATTGCAAGCTGTGATGAGTAACAACACAAGTCCACTTGGCCTAACGGAAGTGGGAAAAGAGGAAAAGTCGGAAAGTGATAAATAGACTCCCGTCACAAAACACTAAGTGAGAAACAAACTTGGACAAAAAAGCGCCAACAAGGAACGTTTCCTTATGGATAAAAACTGGACATTTTGTAGTTTAGCGTTGAATTAGAAAGCCTGAGACAAGTGGACGGAAGCACTCAGACCCATAAGTCTTGGCCACCATTTTAAATATTGAATGCCGTCTCGAAAGAAACCGTATTTTGTGTGACCAACTGTTTTAACCAACACAGCGTTTTTCTTCGTGGGTAATCCAAAGAAAAACAATTGAGTTGATTGCAAAGAAACAAGACGAAAACGAAGTAGTAGAAAGAAAAGAAAGAAATAGAAAAAAGAAAAGGCGGCGGGAGCAGCTGTTTTCTTTGTGGCAGTTACAGACTTGCTCGCGCCTTGTCTTTGTACGGGTAGTTGGAATATAAAAAAACGATAGAGGAAAAACACGTGAGATCTCAACCTCAGACACCCGCATTGTAAAAGGGAAAAAGCAGACGCAATCGATTAATTAGTCAACTTTACTCTCGAAAAAAGAGAAGAAAATAAAGTATAAAAGGAGAATTTGAAGAATAAGCCTTAAGCTTGACCCGGACCGAGAAGAAGAGTGGTCTCAATTTTTTGTTCTCGGTGGTCGTGGTGGTCCCAACTCCCAAGTCCCAACGAAAGCGGAACTTTCTCATTGCCTCCTTAGGACTTTGCAAGGAGAAAGACAAGAATTCAGACTTTGTCACACAACTTGAGTGAAATCAAAAGTTTCTTGTGACACGTTCTCTCGTTTAGATAAAGTTGGAAATTGCATCACCGCATAAGATTCGACAGACCAGAAAAAAAACTTCGAAATTTTAAGAAAAAATTTAATATTAAAAATTTGTCTAACAGATTTACGTTCACTCGAGCCACTTCAAGCAAGTTTGAAAAAATTTGGAAAGTTCAATAACAAACCAACTGAATTACTATAACATCACAGTTTTGGAAAAGAAGGCTAAATTGTATTTTGGACAAACAAAAACAACAAAAACAACAAAAGCACGTGAAATCGGTTTCAAAATTCCATGATTGAGCCACTGGTCGACTGCACTTGGAACTCAGTGTCGCTCTGGCCAAGGAGAAGAAAACGGGGTGAAGTATTTGAAAGGGTGAAAGCGGAAAGGGTCATTTGTACTGTTGGGGCCCGTTGAAGATTACACAAACAGACTGCTATTTCGAGATAAGCCATTTTGGAGCTCAGAACGGGGAAAAGGATGGAGTCTGATCCGGTGGTCGAGTTCAATGTTGGCGGAGTCCTCTACTCCACTCAACTGAGTACATTGCGAAGGGAACCTGGCCGTCTGGCCGAAATGTTCTCTCAGGGTAAATTTCTTTTGCATTCTTTCTCCTTTGTATTTCAGTGAATGATGTTGCTTGGTTCGTCGTCTCAACAGCGTCACTTTGTCCCCACCAAGTCTTTTCTTTCGTCTTTCTTAAGGCCATAATGCAAACGGTAGATTGCCCATGAGAACTACATAGTAGAAGCAACTTTCAGTCGACGAAACACACATATTGCCACAAATTTCCATGCTCAGGCTCCGTTCGCTCACTCACTGTCGTCGTATTCTTTCAGGATTTCACTTTTCCTTTCCCTCTCTATATTTTCGACGATGCTACTCCTAGTACATTTTCTCCTAACATCCACTCGGCAGAACAACTGTACTGGGAAAATTGTTCAAAAAAAGACCTCTATGCTGCAAGCAGATCAATTTAAACACCTTATTTCAGAGCTCCAAAGCAGACATGCAGCAGTCAAGTGCTCCGAGTCAAGCCACTTTCCCTTTACGCTCCCGTCTACACAATTCACTAGTTTTGCTTTATGGACACAGTAATTGTCAAGGGTCGTGCTGCTGTTGGAAATTTTAAACTTCAGTTTCTTTACGTTCACTGCTTCCCTTAGTCTTTTTTATCCTGCATGTGTTTGCAGTGTTCACTGAACCTTGGATCAAAAGATCACTCATTTCCCACAGGTTTACTATTACAGAACATATTGGCTTCGCAATATAGTTTCCGCTCGTGACAATATTTCTCGTCAAAAACAGACCACCAACTTTCCCATTTTGTTTCATTTGAAAGAGAAAGTTATGTCAACCTATGGTATTCAACGGTTGTCTTCACTCCAATATTGATCCGACATCAAACATCACAGGAATAAGTGTTGATGCTGATGCTACGAGGGTAATGAATAAAAGCGTGCCCTGCGGTTTTTTGCGTTTTCATGTTCAGCACTTTCTCTTTTCGCGCATTAGTTAGAAACCAATATAAGCAAATGTTATTTATAATTAATTAGTTCCTAATGCAATGTTTGAACATGGTTGATGCATCCATTTGAGATGTTATTTCATTTACCCGATCGAATAGAAAGGAGATTGAGACTTTCACCTTTTAGTAAAAGTTTGCATTAAAGTCGCCAATTGAGTTAATACTGCGTGTTGACTGGACATTGGGAGCTTGTGAACAATGGTTTGTGGAGAGGAAGTCCACAGCGTCATGTGAGATGCTTAGTACTATAAGCAGAGAACAATGACACGAATGGGGTTTTGGCAATATTAGTCGCATGGCCACAGAGCTCTGGGATCCAGCAGAGCCTTTCTGCATCTGTCGTTCGTTAGTCTCTCGTATGCAAATGAGCCTCGGGTTTTTGGTGGTGGAAACGACTCAATTGCCCACGGCTTGTGGCTCCCTGACTCATAAGTATATGGACCCTTTTGTTTTCTGTCGTGGGCACGAACGAACGCCCAAGGAAGCCTGTGGAATGTTAACGTCCGTGCACACAAGTTATAAAACCCTGGCAGCTTCCCGGAGTCGTCTCAGCAGTCGGTCTTACGCTCCTGGTCCAGATAGCCAAAACCAGTTCATACAACTTTTTCCAGCATTTTCCATGCAAACTCTCCTTCTCGAACCAAATTAAATTGGCTTCTCTTGCAACATGTGCGGGTCACTGTTTGCAGTACAGGACTGCTCCAAGAAAAAAAGACCCTTTGATAAAAAAGAAATTAAAACTCTCATGTTACTTGTATTATGTATATATGTATACCAAGCTGAAAGTTTTTCATATTAAACCCACGACGATATAAATTTTGGTCTTTGCACCGAGGCTGTCCTGGACGCCTTCTAATTCACACGTTTGTTGGAAGTGCGAGTGTGAGGCAGAGTAAAAGAGCCGTAACTTTCCTTGAAGACGAAGCGAGTCATACGCTTAAAAGCATGGAGTGGAAAGCAGGCAGAAGTATGAATTTTTCCTATGAATCTCGTGCACTTTCACATTTGCTCCGGTATCATTAGTCTCTGTCGTTTTATCCGTAATTGTCAGTGTCAGTAATTTCCTTCAGTCAACCAAACAAATTGCGCCGGCAGTCTTTTTTTAAAAATTCCATCCAAAGTAACACTTAATGAGAAAAATGGTCGTGTTAGTTACCAAATCTTTGTGATCTATCTGGCTAAAAGTTCCACAAAAGCTTTCCAACAACGCCTGCCATGACTTTTATTCTACATCACGAAGTGTGGAAGAATGATTTTCTTTGCATTCATTAAATGTTACTAAATGAAATGTGTACACGTAAATTTGCATTTTGTAGTACTATTTATTATTCGCACTTCATTGTTTTCTCATTGGCATGATGATTAAGGAAAGGAGGAGATTAAACGCAAATTCTTATGAGATCCCGAAGCGAATGAGCTGAGAACGAATCGGGAAGTCGTTTGGCCCTGGCGAAAGAGCGGATTCCGTAGGCTGTATAGCAGTTTACGTACATTCTATAGTTTTGCTCATGTTGTGTTGTGCAGTACATGTGAGGACAATTTACAGAAGACGAAGTAGGAGAAGAAGAGGAAGAGGAACGAGGGAAGAAGATATTGCTCATTCCTTCGCGCACCGGAATATGCGAAGCTCAGAGGTTTCAGAGGCAAAGGCTGAGAAGGCTGTAAAATTAATCTCTTTTGCATCCAGTCCATTATTTTAAATAGCATCCGTCATTCAGCTCACGACTCTTCAACTTCTCCCACGTCCTTTGTGCTTCACTACGAGTTTTTGCTTCCAGTCTTTTTACGACCGGAGCACGTATCCCTTTTCTTTAACCTGTCTTCACGAAATGCCTTGTGAAAAAATCTTTTGGTGCACTTTCAAAACGTACCCGTAATGATTTCAATCGCACACACGACATGTCTTATCGCAATAATCTCCAGACCATTTATCCTGCTGTCACAAAAATTATAGGCAATTTTGAACGACACACTCTCTGTTACAAAAATTTGGGTTTCGTTTCCGTCTCCCATTCAATTGGCTAAATTTTGATGCTGTCGAGTCCACTTGCGAAAAAATTTGGAGAAATGGCTCTGCGTCCAAATGTTGACCTTTGTCAGCTTTCGATCAGCTTTCACCATTTGAGGCATCAGGTGCGCAGTGTAGCTCAGCAATTTTAGCTTTTAATGGTACTCCTGTCAAATGGACAGTAAATTCGGGACAAGTGACACTTTTCAAAAATGGTCGTTCCATGAGTTCGGTTTAGTTTATCTGTTCGAAATTTCGGTTTTAGCCCTTTGTTACAACTGGTTTTTGTTCTCTGTAAGCTCCTTATTTCATTTTCCGTAAGCCTAATGCAGACCAAGGACTGAGCTTTGTTTCTCTGCATCCATTTGCATTAAGAATCCTGCATGCCACCAGCCTTTCTCCGAACTCAACCGCTCAAAGTATTATGCACTTATGCCGTTCCCTCGATTTCGTCATCTACTCCCCAAGCAAGCTGAATTCTGAGGCCACTAGCATAATATTCAGCTTAGATTCTACCATCTTTTTACTAATGCCTTTTTTTGTTCAAGCAACGTCCTTCAGTCTTACAATTTGCTCGTCTCATTTTGCCTTTACGGCTATGAGCATAAAAAATCAAACACTTGTAGACACAGAAGCTTACATAATATTTTGCAATATATATATACACTATTTTTCATTATCAGTCCGCGTGAACAAACCTTCCTCTCGGTTCGGTTTTGCTCTTACGTGTATCGTGCACAAAGTAAAATCACTATTGTAGCTATTATGAAAACAAAAAGGACGTCATGTACACTTTCATCTAGACACTCACACCTTGTCATTACACTGAAAGGAACTATAAAGAAACCAATCTCAGCGTAAAATATAGGTTTTTGGGAGGTTTCTGTTTCTTGCTCCGATTACTGTTCCTTGTGGAAAGCAAGTTTGATCGGAAACTATTTGTTTCTGTCATTCCACCACGTCAACAAGACAATAGCACCTTGAGTTGTAATAAACCATTCAATTTGTCGCCGGTTTCTACTTCTCTGTTTCTAAATAAAGTGCTTTCTTAGCAGAGAGTGTGCAGTGAAAAGTTACTATAGTTTGTTACAAAGGAAAATAGTGTCGTAGAAGTGAGAAAATTTATATGTACAGAAAGTACAGTCGAAATGGTAGGAGACGCATTGCGACTGAAATTCGTGATACTGTCACCAACTGTTCACTCATAATTTACATATGAAGTGTGAGCAAGCTCTCTGAAATCCTCCATGTATCTCCTCCAAATTTCACTAGTAGCTTTTCTTTGGTCTTTCTGTTTTCTACAGCACAAACACATACGAATCGATAATTGTTTGCATTTGACTTTGTCATTGTATTGAATTTACAATAACACTCTCATGTTTATTCTACAAATTTTCACTTTAAATCCATGAAAAATCGAGCAAAATATTAGGAGTACTCTTCTTTAACTATGTACTTACCTGGATTAAGCTTCAGAAACTTTTCAGGTTTTTACGAGGCTCACTTTATTATTCCGTTTTAGCTCTGTCATCGTCTCGAACTTCTGCAACCTTTTTCTCACTCACCCGCTGGTCATGGAAAGGAATATGAATATTTTATATTTGCAATGATAACAGATAAAAGGAATCCACATTGAAAGTGACAGTCAAGCAAATGATTGCCAAAGAAGAAAAAAGTGCACTTATACACTGTTCTATACTCTATAACTTTGTAGCCTCTGGTAGCATGAGAAATTCCGTTATCCTTTGACCGGGGTATCTAAGTATCTACTTTTAGTACAAAAGTTTTATATGTAAAACTCGCCCGTAACAAATTAGTTTTAATTGTTATGGACTACAAAAACTTTAATGGTCGATGTTGGTTGAATGACTGGAAAATATTTGAATAAGTTTATTTATAGAGCAATAATGTTGGGATTTGAATGTTGCAGGTGTGGACGGCGTCCCTCGGGATTCCAAGGGTAAAATCTTCATTGACAGGGACGGTGTGCTATTCCGGTATATTCTCGATTATCTTCGAAATCAAAATGTTACTCTACCGGAAAATTTCCATGAGAAGGCAAGACTCCGCGTGGAAGCTGAGTTCTTCCAACTGGATGGGCTCCTTCGGTCCCTTGACAGTAAGACAGAATAGTCATAATATCTTCCTGTCGCTTTTCTCTCCCATTTTTTGTAGGACTGTTCCACTGTTCTGCTATTCTATTCTTCTTTTTCTTTTTATTCTACTTCTGCTTCTGTCCTTCCTTGTATATTTTCCTAGTTTCTTCCATTTTATACATTTGCAAAAGAATGTGTCACAGGCGCCTCGGTTCACGACCGCTTTCTCCACCACGATTCAAGTATCCATCAACCTTTCTGCTTTCCTGTTCTGCTTTCCCGAATGCAACTTTTACTTCTTTGAAACGTCCCTTATGCTTTCACTCGACTTTCCATTTTCACACTGCATACTGCACAGATGCTCCTTGTGCAGAGTTATTAGCCAATACTTTCCAGTGCTTCGCCTTTTTTACTATTACTATATTCTTTTAACTTTTCGTTTCTCGCTCCACGGTTCGCTTTGACTCCTGATTCCTTAACAGTGGAGCACCGTCGGATCAAGCTAAAAGACTGACATTTCTCCAACTTAGCGTGTCAGTAGTAACTTTCAAAACCATTTTCTTTTTTCCCTTTTGCTCATCCTTGTAGTATTTTTGTCTGACACGTCCCTGCAAATTTACCCTCAAAACTTGTCTGTCGAACTTTTACAAAAGGAAAAGTCTCGTCGTTTCTTCGACTCTGCTGACTTGACTTTGGAGCCGACAATTGATTTTGTAAGATAGTTTCACTCGAGACTGTCGTCACTACTCAATTTATTCATTGGCGCTCTTGGCACTCTACTTTTTTCGTACCAATTCAATGACTTTCTTTCAACACAAAAGTCACGTGTTTTTTCAATTTGAGATGCTTAAGCAGAGAAATAAAGTACACCATTACTAAAGAGACTATGCACATTCGTGCCAAATCAGGCCGTTCCATTAAAAAAATCACATCCCATCTTTGCACTAATGAGCAACGTGCTTCTATCCTCATTCTATTAAGCAAGCCGACATGAGTCCAACAAAATAAAAGGCTGTATGTGGTTTTGTTACTAAAACATTAGTTTGTTATGTTTCGCAATCTTTTGGTTTTCTCCTTTCCCCGGGGGAAAGCCATGGCTCTCCATTCTGTCGTTGAATTAGTGAAAGAAGCACGTACTTCCACACTGTACTATCACTGATTGATTTCTGGAACTTTTCGTATACAATAAATTAACATTCTATGAAATTTTCAGGAAAATCGCACAATGCGCTTAATAAGACTTAACGAAATAAGGTAGCAAGTCGGTACGATACAAATACCTTTGTGAAAACACAAAGCTCTTTTTATGAAGCTCTTTTTGCCCGGGAAAGCATAATAAGCCTATTTACGTGAACGTAGATTGGCTTGTGTCAGATGCGTGATGTTCGTGTCATACGTCACCTCGATTTGAAAATTGCACCCTTTTGACACTTTGTAGTTAATTTTACTACTACTATATCTGTAGTTGTACAATATGCTTTATATGGATTTTGGAATTATAATTCTATCTAAAGTCTCAAAATGAACCTGAGCAATCTCCGGTCGACCGGGCAGAAAATCACTACACGTACTGCGTTTCATTTTGTGTTCATAACTTCATCACAGACGTAACAGACAGAAAAAGCCGTTTGGTCGAACAGAACAGACTTTACGCTTACCGCATGTTCATGCTTCTAACACTTCTAAGGAGGTGAGAGCTCATTAGGTTCATCTTCGACTTTTTCCCGGTTTCCTGATATAACTTTGTCCGTGCCAGAGAGTTTCGTTTCCTCTACAATAAAATTAGAAACCTATGAAAACCTTCAACTATGATATTATGTTGGAAAACTGAATTTCTAGAGTTTCATAACGAACAGCGAGCTTTATAGTTCTAGAATTTTAATTACAGTTATTTCGTTATTATCGCATTAAAAATTAATTAAAACATTAGATTGCTGAAGAAATGTAAGATAACATCTAGGAAAGCATAAAATTTAATGTTTCCTTGTGTTTTAATAAGTTAAAGCGACATGGTATCAAAGACTCTTACATTGTGGCTCTTTTTTTTCCTTCTCGACAGGAGGATTTTACACAAAAATTTGTTTAGAAAAAAATGAAGTAGGCAAGTTCACGTTGGACGGAGAAAAATATTGTGAGAAGAAAACGCGTAGTAGAAAGGAAAGTCAGCTCATAAATTTGGTTGTCAAAATGAAGCTGGATGGTGAAGTCGACTTTTAACGATTGCTTTCATCCTTCCACACAGTAGTGGTCCCGTGAAAGAATAGTACTATATTCGATTTCTGGGAACAATAGTGAATCTTTCTCGTTTTCTTTGTTTGTTAAAAAGAGCAGATGAACGAACGTTGAAAGGATTCTTTTTCCTTTCAAAAAGTGTAGCTTATTGAACTCTATACTTCTTCACGATTTTGACAAGTGGCATCTTTCTTGTCCAAACTTTTGACGTGTAAAAACGTATTAAGCCTTTACGAGATGCTTTGTGGATTTTTCACAGTATTTGCATACTTTTTTTTACCCAAGTACAAATTGCTAAGAAAAGCGTATGGAGTAGCTCCTGCAACTTGTTTTCCTTCAAACCCCATTAGATCATATTTTGTGTCTCAAGTATCCATAAAAAGTGTGTTTTATGAGCCCTACGTCCTCCGCGCCTTTGCGTCACAACCATATTTCTTTTTTGTGTTACCTTCGCAGTTTCCAGTATGTTCTCTCCTAAAACTTCCCATATTATGCTACCTTACGACTGTTTATTGCATTTGTTTTTTTCCAAAATTTAATATTTCTTGCCTTTGTGCTAACTTTTTGTATTTCATTCAACGTTTGAATACTTGCATTCGTGATTATCGCGAGAATCTAAAAAAGAATGTCATGAAAGGCATGATAACCCAATTTCATATTGTCATAGCTTTAATTGCTATTCGGATTTCTTTTCACTGCTTTTGACGACATGTTCTTGTGACTACTATAATTTTCACTATGGTATCTACATTTGATTATTGCAATAAAAATTGTTGTGTTTTGTGCTTTGTAGCTGAAGTTCGGCCAGCGGGTTACATCACTCTTGGTTACAGAGGCACATTTGCCTTCGGCCGAGACGGACTTTCCGATGTTAAGTTTAGGAAACTGGCTCGCATCATTGTGTGCGGACGTGTGGCGCTTTGTCGTGAGGTAAGATTTATTCCTGTCTTTTATCCTCGTACTACAAGGCAACAATAGGGGCATTTAACAGAACTATTTGTGTCAACGTCTTTCGGATGCCATTGTTGCCAGTGTACGAAGGCGAGAAAGGCGCGCAGTACACTTTCTTGAGACCGTAAAACCCAGTGCTGCTTTCATGAACAACTAAAAAGCTTAAATGGAACTTTTGTTCAAAATCATGGAGTGTGGAAGAAAGCTCAGCTTTTCTTTACATTCCAAAGGTCATAATGATAAAAATTTACGATCACGACTCTGGAAATAACAACAGTGACATACGGTAAATATTGGTAATTGAGCGGGACGCATAAACCATTTAGTTGAAGTACCAATAGGAGCTAAACATGAATATTTACGCATCTCCCTGTTATTTGGCACTGAAAACGTCTTCAAAGTTCATTATTCATACAGCAGAATCGTGGATCGTGAAGGTAAAGGTCGCCCTTTTGGAAAAACGCTAAAATTGTGAGTTGTCATTTTAAAATATGAAACTTGACGTCTTCAAAACATTGCAGTAGGTAGACGTTACCCCAATTGATTTTTATAAAAATTTGAATTTGAAAAAAGAATATGTCATTTCTTTGGGAATGTTCATGCTGCGAATTTCAAGTACTGTTCCACACAACATGTCTGTTCCTTGCACTTGGTAATTGTAACGCTTCGGGTGTGGACAGGATTTCTGCACAAGTCACTCTGCGTGCTGGGAGTTGGCGAATCGATTTTGAAACGCACGTACATTTACGACTGGATTTCGACACAAAAGGAAGTCCTCTGCACTCTCAAGAGTCCCGAGGCCAAATGGTCCTTTGTCTCCCTTGCGTACGTGAGACACTGTTGGATATGTGAAGCAAATCACTTTGAGCGAAGGACCAGTTCATTAATTACACAGTAGACCATTCCCAATTGCAAAGTGAGTTCCATCAGAACAAAGCGAAGTAGGAGCAAGTGCGATCTCCATTATTCCGGGAAGTTAAACACGGTCTAGCATTTACTACGTTGTCTGTCACCACCGTCGGATCTCATTAGGGATTGTGATTAGTACACATTGTGCTTTAGATTTGCTGTCTCTCTGTGTTGCAGCGACAACAAGATATAAACACGAAACTATTTGGCTTCATCGTTTGTGCCTTTGATGACGCATTGCATTATAAATAAAATATAAAAACCAACGTTCATCTTCTATCTTGCGGATGCATTTGCTAAAAAGCTCAAACTTTTAATTATTATTCTACTAATAATGCGCTCCTGAAATTGGTTTCCTAATTAAGTCTGGATTTGTGTTGAGCTGACGAAAGTTTTCAATTTCATTCATTGCTCATTGCTGTAACAAAAACCGGTAAATAATGAGTCTAAAAGTGCTGAATCACATATAGTAACTATTATAATTAAGGAAGAAGTAGTGTAGAATGGGACGCTCCATGAACAGCAGACCTGATGACCGAAAGTGTTCTATTTCTGTAGTTGAACTCAATTCTACAAAGCTAGGAAATGCAAGCTGAAGCATCACACTTAAGTAAATGTTATGATTATTTGAGGAGCAAAAGTGGAGACCAAAGAAGACTGCGGTGTAGGATCGGGGTGTTTTGAGTTAAGCTGCGTAATTCCACATAATGCAATATAAACAGTGTCAAAGTCAATAGGAGTGGAGTAAATAGGAGTGAAAAGAGTAAGAGAAAGTGGGAGAAAGAGCTTGAGTCCTTTCCTAATTGCCAAGGGGCCGCTTTTCGCCTTGCACAAAGCCGAGTTGGTTTTGTGCTGTGATTTCCATGAAGAAACGACGAGACTACATGAGACGAGACAAGTGGATGATGTCGCTAGGACGCAAGCACTGTTGGTCGGTCCGCGTATTTTCTGTGTTGCGTGAAAGAGAAAGAGGGAAAGAAAGGTGCTACGCGTCTGAAAGAGTCCTTTCTCCCGCTGCTGCTGCTCCTGAACAGCTTTCGCGTCAAGATGTTATCGACGTTGCACTCCTTTCTTCCTGTCACCTTTAGAATCTACACGGCCAACGTCCAAGTAATTCAAACTCTAACACTCTCTGCAGGCTACAATTCTGGTGTATAACTTGGTTTCTGAGTAGAATGTAGAATGTAGTACCTTGTAGCATGTATAGTGCTCCAGCTTCGTTTCACATTTCAAATACTTTGGAACCTCGAAACTCTTGTAACTTTACCTCTTTTACCCTTTCACTCCCGAGTCTACTTATATTGAATTCCTATTTCTCATCTTAACGGAGATGGAAGCCTTGAACGCATTTTCTCTGTCGCCTCTTCCTGATATATGTTACGGATATTGCTCGAGATTTCGACATTACGATTACACGAAAAATACTGCACACAAACACACACTTTGCCCAACTATGCATTCTCTCTCCTTCCAATCTTCTCATGCCTATGGAATTTTCCCGCGAGGAGGTGGAATTGGGGAAAGAAAGATGGATTAGCCTTAATCTTACATGTTTCCTTAGCTAAGGTCGCTAGCGCAATAAATGTCATTTTGTGTCAAAATGAAATCCGTCTTGGACAACTGCAACTGCACCAAATGGGGCAAGTCATTCTTTCTCCTATAGCTCTTCGAGTCTCTTCGACTCCAGTCAATTTTGGTCTTCTATGGTCCATGTTCATTTTCCTTGTCACCGTCGGAGAATATCCAACACGTCAATATATACAGGGAAAGCTTTCTTTATTAATGCATGCGACCCGAAGAATTGGGTATTGTATGTGTTCTTTGACTTCATGAACATGTCAACGTCAGCCTGAAAATAAAACTGAAAAATTTTAGTTTCTGACAATTACAAAGTGAAGATGGTGGAGTATACATTTTGTAATTCCGAAGGGATTCGTGACCCCATCATGTCTCATGTCGTCACGGTTCCCTACGAAATAAATAGCAACATTCTTAAAGTGATGTCTCCTGAAAGTGTTTTGAGGTAAAGCTTGTGATTTAGTAGAATAACTTTCGACGTGGAGTTTCGAGGAAGCTAGATTCTGTATAAAACTCGTGCTTAAGAAATCGTCGGTGCGGACAGCAGCGCATCGTTGAGGGCTACGGCGACGGCTGTATAAGGATAAGGACACTGATGCACCACAAAGAAGTGGAAGAGGAAAGACACAAGCTGACGAAGGAAGAGTCATTTCTCCGTTGTGAATAGTCCATTTGTGCTAGGATCCTCTTGCTTTTTCCCATTTGCAATAAATCTTAAGTTGGAGAAGGTATTCTACGTTATGAAAATTAATGGAATATGTATGGCACTTCTCAAACTACTGGTCCGTACGTGTAGATGTGAGGGAAAGTCGCTTTCTCTCTCGCTAGCTCAGGGGCACATGCACCACTTTGGGAAAATTCATTCGTGTGAAAAGGAATATGAAAGTGCAGCTTAATCTGTCTCACCCAGTGATGCTCATTACCCAAAATACCTATGGCATAACATGAGCAGAGCACTCACACTTTCTCTCTGTAGGCCCCTCCGCACTTTAGTTTCGTTTTCATCTTCGCGAATTTGGAATGTACAGGTTCTATGAGTACCACTACCACAGGCAGGAATACTCTTTTAGATGTTTGAATTCTGCACTTGTGCTTCGCCCACGGGTCGTAGTATCAGGCTAATGTCCACATTGCCCACCATATGTTCCACATCCCAACTCCGAACGAAAATATGCAGACTTTTGCAAAAAACACATACTCGTCTCACTGATCTTCAATATTTGTAGGAAACCTGAGTCTTTACGACTTTTACGACGAGTCACGCTTTATTTTCTATCTCATATGCTACACCACACACGATGATACGAGTCCCAAGGTTCAAACCTGGAAATGACATCGACCCTGTGACATCTGTCCTCAAAGCACATTCATTGTGCAACTGGGAGCTGGGAGGTGCCATGCATTAGATTGAATACTTCTTCACTCTTCTTCACAAGGCAATCAGTCTTTCTCTCACCCCTTCTCTTTAATTCAGTATTAAAAGAATCGCTGCCCCTGTCTATAAATTTCCTATATAATTTTTATAGTATATAAAAATATGCTAGTGCATTCGTATAGTACACATCACTAAAAATTCACAATTTAATATCGACGGGAATATTCGAATTTTGAAAGTGGGCTGCAAATCATGTAGTCTGAAAGATAATGTAATAAAACGATCCCGAACTTTTGATGGGACCATTAGAAGAGATAAGCGTCAGCCGCAATGCACTCATAGGGGAATTTCATCTTATATATAGCACTTTCTATGTGTAGCGATTGATGAAAAACTTGCGTAGCACGTATCTTAAGGATAGAAGAAGAAGAATCTTTTTGAGGAGATGACAGATTGCATGGAAGGTTTAGCTTTGCCCCTTCTGTTTCCTCCGTTCAATAATGGACAAAATAGTAGACTGTGCTGAGGCTCTTCTCACGTTTCAACTTGCCACAAACAGGTCTCTCCTCCTTGTGAATGATGGCGTGAGGGAAAGTGACTGACGAGACACAACATCTTGCGAAAGGAAAGAAACGGTAGCTGACGAAGAAGGGCAAAGACGGAACATAACTTCAGTAAAAAGGATGCTGGGGAAACATAGCAGCATCGGCTCTATTTCTCAAAAAAGGCTTCGATCTACTCATCCTTTCCCTTCTTTGTCGATCAATATCGGTTCAATTGTACTTGTTTACTTTTGCCTGCAGAAAATGATTCGCAAACGTTTGCAATTTGCTTCTACGACTGACAGTTACACACTTGCAAACATTCTTTCTACACCGTCATTCCTTTTTAAAACCGTGTTGGCTACATGTTTCAATAGTAGGAACGTATAACATAGCATTATTCGAAAAATGTGTTTTCAGTATACCCCAAAGTACTGTATTTGAATTATATATGTGTTCATTTACATTTTTTGCACACGTTTTAACGCAAAATATCAATTTTACTTAAGAAAAATGTAAAAATTTCCTAAGTAAATAAATAAATACTTCGCTTTGATGAGTGGATTAGACGTCCTTGAAGAAATGACAAGTAGTATATAGTTGGATTAGTATTTTTCTGAAACGAATGGGTATGTGACGGAGTCGTTGAAGATCTCTTGCCTCATTTGAGATTGAGTTGCTAGGCTTACGCATTATGGATAAAGAAATCGAATGTATATAGTATGGTACTGCTATTAATGCTGAGTGCTACTATAGTACATTGAAATAGGTAACAGTGATGCTCATGCTGAAATGGAAAATGTTGGAAAGACGGTCGTTGTCGTAAGGAAATGGCGAATAGGAATTTGAAGACGACGAGTGGAGCAAGACAAGAAAGTCCTTTTCATCTGAGTGGTGAGAATGAGTGGCTTTTTTTCTCCTCTCATTTCATTCCATGGAGAGATCGAGTTGCTCTCATCAGGAGAAGGCCGTCACTTGGCTCACATCCTAGACATCATCTTGATCTCCTCAATTCCTCATTGAAACTCATGAGTCTTTCTGTAGCGTCCATTTATTAAGTCCGCCCCGAACCCTAGTTTAGTTCTTCACTTCCTTTTTTAGAATGGTACAGCTCGAGTTTCATCATAACCAGCATAACTACATTTACATAACTCCTTCCTTCTGGGAACAGTAGGCACTATTCTTTAGTAGCAGACAGTATAACTGCTGTTACCATATTTATAGGCAAGTATAACCAACAATCATCCGTCGTTTGTAAATTGAAGAATAATCGCACTTTTGACTAAATTGGATTTCGGTAGACATGCATTCCTCCTGTAACTTTACCATATGGAATATCAATGGAGTTTTTAATTAGATATAATTAGAAAAATAGGTTAAAAATGAGTCACATGTACAGTTCACCAATTCCTTACAAGTTCTCGTGTAGCATCTAATTTTATACATACATTATATATTTACTACATTATAAATACTTGGCTTGACTCCGTACCGTACACGAAACGACGTTCAAGACTTTTCGTCTTGCGTAGCTATGGTCAATATAGTAGTGATGTGGTACTAACATTTTTGACAATTTACTCTTAAGGAGATTTCAATTTCACATAAATATCTATAATAATATGTCTTACATGTTTTTGTACATATATCTTATGCTCAATCAGGAATTGCTTCGAATGTTTCTGTCTCAGGAAAAGCCGTACGTCAAATTGAAACGGCCTGGACTGCGGATTTCATTTTCAGACCTAAGCTGCCAATCTAACGTACACATTGTGACATAGTATGGAAAATCCGGTGAATTATAGCAAATGGCACTCCGAAGCCCACAGTCAAAAGAAGTACAGAATTGGTCTCCGAAGATGTAATAAACATATGCAAGGCGGCACGCATCCACATTAGTAAAGTAGGGAGCACTGGTATGGGAGCAATAGAAGGAAAGGAGAGAAAGCAAGACGAAGAAACGGTCTCTTGGATTTGGCATCTGACAACTCCTCATTCCAAAGTTAATGATTAATAAATTAGAGGAGAAACTGAACTTCATTCCAAAGGCTGATGTAAGTAATAATCAAATTAATGTTGAGGAACAGGAGAAAGCGGGAAAGGGAAGCCACTGCCACATTTGTGTGCAGTGAAAAAGTCCAAGTTTGCCTCAGAACTTACTACTATACATTTCTTCGTTTAATACAGAGTTATATTGAATGACTTTGGTCCTGGTGTTAGTATTACACTTTACACTACTGGTATGGCATGGAGCACGGCTAAAGAGTAGAACTCCTTATGGAATATTTAACAGACGGTTTTTCCTTTTCTCTCATGTTGCGCTGAGACCAAGGGATCATGTGGATCTCTCTGAAACTACTCCTGTCTGGGCCAAAAACGTTAAGAGGCTCTTTAAAAACAACGACTCGAAAGGTTCGCAATTCTAATACAACGGTATCGCATCATTTCATCTCTCCTTCTCGCCCAATTCAATTATATTCCTAAACAATTAGTTTAGAAACGCAAGTTTCTCAGTTTTTGGCATACTTGAGACTTTCTAAAGCGCCCGTCACTTTCCTCAGCTAGCCCGCGTTGAGAAAACAGATCCGCTTGATTTGCATGAGAGAATTCCCCATTCTTCTTCTTCGCTTTTTCTTTCCTTCTCATAACAACTACACGACTTCGAAGAAACTCGGAAGGTCCTCCAGTTCAGAGTTTGCCTCCTTCTTTGCCAACTACTGCAACTTTCCAACTGACTAGCTCATTCCTTCTGTTCGTCCCTTTGGAATTGACTTGACACTCAAAGTCATCCCTTCATTCCCATCTTCTGCTTCTGCTTTCGATCAACTTGGCTCCGGGCACTTGTTCTTGACGCTCTCATTTCATAGAGTATATGGTTCTCACTTTTTGTCTCATGAGTCAAAATGTTACAACAAACTTTTAGTGCTAAGTGACAATCTTGATGGCAACTCAATTTTCAACTGTAAATCAATTTCATGCCAAGAAATTCCGTCCACTCACACCAAAAAATAAAATGTTGGTCAATATTCAGCTCTTTTCGAAGTATTAATCACCACAAACGTTGCAAAAATTTACCTGTCATTTTGCAAAAAATGAATCATTTTGCAATCATTATTTGCTCATTTTCATAAGGATTTTGTCGTATTTATAAATTGGTCACATTTAGGGCTACAAAGGGGATTCCAGTCGAGTAAATCAGACAAGAACGGGTATTTGGTAGGATTTCATTGCGCAAATGGCAAACAGGCTTTAGATTGTCGAGCACGAAAAGGAAGTGATATTGGGTGAGTGACAGTAGTAAAGACTTTGAGTGACCGGAATCGTGTGTCCGAGAGCTCAGCAGGTGTCAGATTGGATTTGGTTTCAATTTCATGAACACCTAGGAAGATATGGCTTGAACAAGCCACGCGTAGTTGTGCAGGTTGCGTTACTTGGGATGTTTGGTATCGCTAATCGCTATGGGTGAAAGTGAAATGCGTGGGAAAATGGCAACTGGGTATAGTGACAGAACAGTGAAAAAATAATAAATTATATTTTATGCATTGTGGATTCTGAAGATGACGAGTTGTAGAGTTGTGAGGCCGTTGTAGTTTTTTATGTGGGAACGAGAAATACAACTGGAGAAAGAGAGAGATGAAGAATAGGAGAGAAAAGCGGTCCCACAAGCCAGAATGCCAAGAAATTAATGACTATGGAAGCCCACCAATTAATTAAAACCAATTACTGGCTCTCAGTGTGACGTTGGAGAGCACGCATGGATTCACAGACTCATCTCCTCCTGCTCCATCGCCGATACATCCCAAAGTGAACCACGGCAGTGCAACCTACTTTCTCCTTCTCTGGTGTTCCATTTTACTAATGCGATTGGTCTTTTGTCAACGTTTAATACATCGAGGGGCGCGCGGTTTATGTGGCTCTGGCTCCTGCGGCCTGTGGGACCTTCACGACCTTTCAATCTTTCATTTCATAACGGCACTGTCATCAGATTATTCTGTAAATATTTTGAAAGAACGCTTTCTTTAAAATTTGTCACACTCATTCACGGATTGTGCTTACCATTAAGTCATCACATCTTCATAGGTGTCCATGTTCGATTTTTGAAAATGCGTCATCGTTTCGTTCGTAGTAGATGACGTATGGTGGAAAACTACATGTACGACACACTGCACTGTTGAAAAGTATAGCAGAATGCAGCCTTTGCAGGTACCGATTTTTGTGATGGTTCAGCCTTGAGTCTTGAGTTAAGTCGTGTAGTAATTCGATGTTGGATAAGGTGACATGACCGCTAGCTGTCGTAGACATCGTTGTCCTCCAGTGTCGCAGACTTATTTCTCGGAAGAGAATGTAGGAAAAGGAAAAAAAACGTAGTGTCGACGGTAAAGTGCCTTTGTCCGGCGTGAGCAGGTGCACCTCCTCATACAAATGCAACATTAGCTACAACTTCAAAGGCAGACAACAAAGGTTTTCAAGTAGGAATTGAATGGTTCTTTTTTACAGGATCCAAGTACGAGTAGAATATAGTAGTCATAGAAATCAATCATTGTCTGCTGTACTGGTGGCGGAGAATTTGGACCATCTTGCTCAAAAGTGCTCAGTGTTACTGCCAATATAACTTGAATGGGCTTTTTCGAACCGAGAAACATTGAAAAAGAGTCCCTTTGAGCCATCATTGCTTGCTCCTATTCGACCCATGCCACGTGAGCAACTGAACTCAAACAGCAGTCAAAAAAACTGGAGCTGTAGTGCATTTCATTGCATAAGGCACGTAACAAAAGCAAAACTGTGCTGCTATTTTGCAAAGAAATAGTTTTACTGCCAACAAGAACGACCGACGGCCGATGCTATGCTGTTAGAGCTGCTAACCAAAAAAATCGGCAAATGCATTATTATAGAAAAAGAAAGGATGGACCGATGTGGAAAATGGTGGTCAATTTCTCTCCGTCTATGAAGTGTCCGAACCAGGGATTACCCATCAATTCTAGTTGACTGCGCCCTTGTGCTAAAGCTTTCTCTTATGGCCTATTGTACTCCTTAAGCTGTCAATGCAAATAATCCTTCTTTTCAGCTCGATATATCAACTCACATAAAACGATCTTTTTTGACTTTTCACTACACCGCAATCTATATTCCACATTTATACTAGTATTAGTATAGTACATATATATAATAATCCCATAATGGATTCTTCTATCCTGAATCATCCTATTATGAAACATAAGTACCTTCTGCGCTGCGGCTACTTTCCTATACAATGCAGTAGAGCACAAATTATACAAAGCACCAGAATAAAGTTTTTGTGCCATCCTACTCCATGTTAATAATTTTACAATTCTAATCATGCAACCAAAATTCACTATTGTACTTGAGCTGTGGGTGCTATACTTGGGTAGTAGTATTAGTACAAAGATGAAAGTGGTACTTCAGTACAGTAGACAGTAGTACAATGAAGTTAAAAGCAGATTACATATAGGACAAGTGTCACTAATAAATTAATAATGGTAGTGACGCACTTGTAGTAGACTTGATAGTACTAGCACTGAAATATATGTATCATTAATTAAACTATTACAACAACAGTGAGATTTCGTAGAGGAACAGGAAGGGCAAGGTCTGGTGTATCGTTCTCATGTCAAGTATGAAACAAGCCAGAAAGATAAAGCTATGAATGAGTTGTCTTATGTAAGGCTTTTCTCTTGGGCATGATCATCTCCACTTTAGTGGACGATATGAGGCTTCCGTATTTGACTTGGCTAGAGAAAAGCAAAGAGAAATATAAATTGTCCCTTTCGGAGCTGTTGCTGAAGTGACTTGGTCCTGCAGAACATGGGCAACAAAGGTAATTCATCATGTATAAAGGGACCAAGAACGAGGAGAAGCCACTTTTGAGTGCTGCACGCATGACGCATCTTACAGCTCGTGATTACGTGCAACTTTTATAAGATTTGTTGTCTCAAGCGATTTTCTCTCCCTGCTCCTTCTCCTGCTGTAAAATCCGAAAGAGTCCTCAGCCAATATTACCAAGAGTACAGTTCTGGAACAATAGTCCTAATAGGTTGAGTTGAGAAACTATAATATAACTTACTAGGGAAGTCCCAGGATCTATGTCAACGGATCGCATTCAAACTTGGTATGTGGTAGCTCTTGGCAATTGGCATGTCATTGACAGTGTGCGTCATTGTTACCTCCCATGGACCCTTGGGGTCAAAAGGTCATTTGATCCGCCATTTTCCAGAAACCTTATGGGCTTCAGTATGGGATAATGGAAAAGGAAGAAGGAACACTTTTCCGAAAAATCACTGCAACTGGAGGCAAGGCAACGAAGGTATGGCCGCTCTCGGTCTCTGCTGCTGCATTATATTTTGTATAGCCTCTAGCCTGTACAATCACTTACATAATTTCATCATAACTTCATCAACATCAGTGTGATAATGATAATCATAAATGTGATTTGGCGATTTCATGTTATTGTTTCCAGATATACCGATTCTATCATCCCGCGTAATTCTTGTTTTTCCTATTCTGCCAAGCGCAACACAACCGTTGCAAAACCCTGTGAATTCACGCAGAAATCATTCAAGACTTCTTTGTAGATTTATTCCTAAGGAATTGATGATTCTTTAAACTTGGCAATTCAACACATTATAATACATTCCCATAAAATTACTGTATTAGTTACTAGTTAGAAGTACGTAAGAACCATGAAAATTAATTAAACGCTTTGTACACAAAACTTTGTAATTTTCCTTTGAATCTACTTATCATTAATGTATAGTGTTAGTATAAACTTGCAAATTTAAAATTTCATCAAGAGAAAAGCTATATATTATATATAATACAATGCTGTCAAAATAAAGTCCCCATTTGCAAATCCAAAGTTTCAAAACTTTTGTTTATTAAGTAAAGTTGGTGCAAAGATTATGAATGTAGCTTTCCCATCACTTAAGAGAGAGAGAGAGAGACACTCGAGCAGGTAATTATAAACTCGGTTTACTTGTCAACATGACGTCAAAAGCTTGCACAACTTTTCCCTATGGAGGATTATGCTTTTTAATACGTTCATCCTGTCATTTGCTCGCTTGCGTTTTACACTTGAATGAAAATGGAAATTGCAATCTACTCACTGCTCAACTCCCCCAACTTTAAAGAAAAACGTAAATTTTTCCAGAGATTTTAATTCGAAGGAAAAAAATAAATCTGAGAACGTCAAGTTTTCAAAAGGGAAATTAGACATTCTTCTTAATCATGCATTGCACTAAAGCTTAGTTTACCGTTGAACACAAACGAAGTCCAACTAACATTACTGCTACGTACACATCTCATAGGATTCTAATACATAGTTAGTACTAAACTACAGGATAATTTAGTATTTTTCCAATGCCTTATTTTTATTATTATATTCCTGGTGTCTTTTTTGTTGTTGGTATCAGTCAAGTTTTGTAGCAGAATAGCATAGTAGCGAGAAGATTCTTTGAAACATAATTTGACCGGATTAGTCCACAGAAGCTGACAAGGCCTACGGAATTTTTTTTCTTGAGATATTTTTTTCACGTTTTGCTTCTTCCAGTTGTGTTGGCTGGATGCCCAATTGCTGGGGGGAAAGCTGTAGTCGCCACTTTTTTCAGCCCGTTTTAGCCAGCTTTCAGTAATATCTCACTAGAGAAACAAGCATGGATCCATCTCGTCCTTCCTTCTCGACAGACAAAGCATATTACTCTTTGTTGAAAATAGGAAAAAAGGAGAGATGGGGAAATTAGTGTAGAAATTTCTCTGTGATACGCACGTGTCACTGTGTCAGTCAGAAATGTTGATTTACCCATTCAACTTAGCCAATTATACCACTTGAGTAAGTTTATGTATGGGAAAAAACAATTTCAATTGCTCTTGTTTTTTCGTTGGTAAGTACTTTTATACGGCATACTTATTCTATTCCTTTAATAGCATACTACAACTACAAAACATCAAACCGTTTAAAGACTGTTCTTTTTTGTGGATTACTTAGAATTACACAACTGTTTGACGTAACCAAGTGAACGTTTTATACCGTGTATTAAAGACTTCTTACCGAAGTGCCCGAGCTCATAATGATTTCTAAAAAGGATCGGATCAACCTATAACAACTACTTCCGATACGATCTTAACAAGGGATAAACGTTGTCATCCTTTGTCTGACTGCGTCTTAGCAGGTGGCATTGTGGTTGTTGATTGACGATTGATGACAATCTCACGAGCCGTATTACTGGCGCAAAGCGTTGGAACGAAAATTACATTTTCTTATCTCCAATGGACTTTTGAAAAAACTAAGGCCAACGGAGCTGATGACTGACAGCTTATACAAATTTTAAAGCAACCGTAGACAATAGTAAAGTTCAAAGAATTCATAAGGTGGCCCGTTGCCCCCCGGTGAGAATATTTGGAGACTGGAGAATTACGATTTACGACACGCTCGATCGGTAGTTTTGCGGCTTTGAATTTTGCTGGAACAGAGTGGGCAGTCGTAAAGTAATGAAAAACCCTTCCGAGCGCATTTGAAGAGTTTGTTTTCCTCATGGAAGGGAAACTGAGAAATTTGGTACAAAAGACCTTTTGAAGCAAAACTAATACTGCGTGAACTGAAAGGCGCCAATGTCCTCTTCCTTTCCTTTTGCGAAGACACAAGACGAAAAGACTTTTGTCTTAAATCTCTTCAGAATCACACAGGAGACCCCGTCAAGCCTTCATTTCGTGCAGCGACGTGTCCGTCTTTCCTTCTTACACTTCCCGGCGGAAATTCCTTTCCCTTCCGACGTGATTAAAATGTCAATTCATTCCCAGTACAGATTTTTGAAAAGGCCATGTTTCCTTTCAAATCCTTCCTTAATCTTCACGTCTTGACCGTGTTCATTGGAAACACTATCGGAAACGTACAAGGTGACATGGCCAAAGCTCAAACGCTTTTCTCTAAAGCCGCCCTGGAGCAGTATAGTAATCAGGATTCTAATCTTCCCAGCCGTAGTGAATTGTCACTTTGGTAGCTTTCACTCTCATCCGGTACCATTTGTACCGTGCCATAAAGAACTAATACTACAGCTCTCGTCTATATTTAACTATACTATATACAAAGTGCCAGCGAACAAGCCGATATGCAGTTGGTTGCACGTTGGAGTATTTCTTGAATTGCACATTTAATATTAATAAATACAATAAATAGTAATGTATAATTCAATATACATTTTGTAGGAGTGTAACAACAAAGAGTAGTGAAACAGAAGGTTGCTTCTGCATGGGGGGACATGCATTTCGTGAAACAAATTTTTATTCGTTGATGCAGAAGACGAAATAAAAACCAAAGTAAATTGAATTTAAGTGTTTCTGGAATGCAGAAAGGAAATGAGTGAAATTATATGTACGTACTTAATGGATGTGCGGTCAATGGGCGTGAAGTGGAATAGAATTTGGGTTGGTGGAAGAAAGGGCGTGTAATGGAATCCCGTAAAATCCTTTATGTTCCCGTACTTAGGAGACAACACTAATGGCTCCAGCGTCCTAAAAGGTGTTAACACTTTGGCTAATGGCTGTTGTCTTTGAGAATTGACTGGATGTCTCTGCTGAACCAAATATCTCAGATTCCATTTCTCCAACATCTTCAGAGATGTAGAAGATGAAAGCATAAGCATATGTATATAGATATATATAGAAGCAGGATGGAAGTCGTGGAATATAGTCAGGACGTATATATTTAAACTCCTTAGGCCAAACGGAGAAAAGTCTCCTGATTTGAAAATTCTTTCTGCTTTTCTCCTAAGGGATGAAACTCCTTGTCCAGGATTCCAGAGAGAGAAATACTGCGAGGAGAACATCAGAGTGGTAGTCTTGTATTAGTGTGGTATGTGGGGAGCAAAAGGAACAGGGAAGTTAGAAGAAGGTTTCAAAACATCTCTCTTCGTATAGTTGTTATTCGGTTATAGTTGTTGTTCTTGTTGTCCTAAGATGCTCAAAGAAATGGAGAGAAAGGAGCAAAAGGAGAAGAGAGGGCAATGTAAAGTAATGACGATTCCGGGTCTGCTCACGTCCAGAATGCATTCATCTAAGTACAATTGATGGTTGTAGTGGTAGCAATGCAGTGACTGTGAAGGATCAAATTGCACAAGAATGAAAGAAACGAGGAATAGAGAAACAGAAGCAAGAGAAGAAAGCGGAGAGGAGCACAGAACTCTTAATTTATTTATGATAGGGCGAAAGACCAAGTCAACATCTCAGCTCAGCCTCCTCAACTTTCACGTGTAGTCACTCTCTCAAGTCTCAAAAACCAGTTCGACCTGATGGATGGTGTGCATTCACCCGAAGGCCCCAACAAATTTCCCTCTCTCTTCATTACAACGCTAATAATACCGTGTTGAGGAGCCGCCAAGGATCCTTTTCTTCCTTTCTTCCCCGTTACTAATGCTCTACTGATTCAAAAGACTTTCCCCTCTATTACAACGCTAATAATACCATGTTGAGGAGCCGCCAAGGATCCTTTTCTTCCTTTCTTCCCCGTTACTAATGCTCTACTGATTCAAAAGACTTTCCCCTCGTCTTCACAAATATCTTCAATCCCGCTAAATTATCGTCTTCGTCTCCATGGACTTTCCACTGTCTCTTAAGTTCCAGCTTCCAGCCAATTCAAGGACTCCTCTAATCGTTTGGATTTACTCTCACTTTCTCTTCATGTGTTGCACTTTCTTCCGCAATTATATTCGCACAATACTAATACTAGTCCTTCCATGTACTCTCAGCTTATTACGCAAATGCATTCATGATTTCAATTGGATTTTAAGTGATTGCATACTCGAACTCATAGTCAGCTTGTCCGATACTATATTTATAGTATACAATATTGTCACTTTCACCGCATCTTTCTTAATTATCCAAGAGTCTGGTACAACTTCATCCTGTCGATCATAGTTACTAATTTTAAACATGATTTGTAATGATGGTGTACGTAGATAGCATTATAAGTATTTAACGTCACTTTAGAGAATCTACCCCATACAAACTATACTACCAACTAGCAATAATACAACAAAAACAGAAAATCCATGTTATCTTTTTATTAAAACCATTATTTTAAAAAGTCGTATTGTTTTACAAGCTGACTTGATGACACCTGAATAATTTTTGATGTTTTAAAGTAAAAAAAAGTGTACGCTGAACGGGTAGAATGGTGAGAGGAATTTTTAAAAAAAGCTTTGGACGAAAAACATTTAAATGAATGCTCAATAATGGCTCAATAGTATCACCAAAAAATATAGGATGTTCAAAAATTGAATCAATTTTTGAACAATCTCTGAACCTTCAAAAAAAATTTTGAGACGGTTCAGATTATTTTTTCCTCAAGACCCTTAGGAAGGACCACACAGAAATCATCATCATCACCGTCTCACACTTTTCACACTAGTTGGGTTCGAACCCGGACTTCAGAATACTGTCCGGTGACTCTAACCACTAGGCTAAAGTGTACACAACACAATAGGGTAAGAAGCGAGACTTGTGTTATTCTTCTGCGGGGACCCCAACCCACCAAACCCGCCCAACCCAGTAAGAGATTGAAAATATTATTTTATTGTGTTTTTGCATTGTGAGATTGTATTGCATTGTCTTATGGGGGTCCGGGTGCGATAGATGATTTTAGGCGCTATCTCCAAAGTCCCATATACGAATCTTCGGATCTACGCAATACCCCAGTTCACACGACTCACAACTCACTCAGGACAGGACATAGGAGTTGATTTAATTCCATTTATTGTTACAATTAACCGAGTGAATTGTTAGAATAAAACAACCTTAAACAATTAAAAAAACTGTAATCCATATTATTTGAATCGGTTGGGAGATTTTGGAACCGCCAGGTTATGAATGGAATTCTCCTTAGGTGTCATTTTGTTCGTCCTTGTTCGCTTGTCTTTTAGTCTGCTCAAAAGGGACTTTCATCTTACCTGAAACTGAAAAATACTAACTGCTAATATAATAAGTAAGATGTTTGGAAGATGGTGACAGTGTCTGTAATGAAACTGGTACTATAATTTCCATATGTGTGATAACCATAATGTGATTTTTGATTTCATTTTATTGTTTCCAGATATTTGGAGAGTCTCTGAATGAGAGTCGTGACCCGGATCGTGGGCCTTTGGACCGGTACACTGGCCGATTCTTCTTGAAACATTTGTTTTTGGAACAAGCTTTCGACAACCTGCAGGAAGCCGGATTTAAGTGAGAAATATTTAACTATTGTGAATCGTTAATGTTTATTTATCAAATCGTTATTATATAGATTGAAACATTTGTTTTTGGAACAAGCTTTCGACAACCTGCAGGAAGCCGGATTTAAGTGAGAAATATTTAACTATTGTGAATCGTTAATGTTTATTTATCAAATCGTGATTATATTAGAATATGTACAATAGCTGAAAAAAGTTGAGTAGAAATTGAGAATAGGTTCTAGTTCTAGTTCTGTACTGTAATTTCGTTTTTTAAACTACAGGTTCAGTTTCAGTTGTGCTAGTAGCATGGAATTATTATGGTTTCAACGGATCGAACGAGAGTGTTGTTATAATATGGCGCATTTAGATAGTATAGTACTGTAGTACAAGTTGTACAAGTGTAGAGACGTTTCCCGTTACTAAACCCATTGGACTTGAAGAGTCCCTTGTGAAACCCTAAATACTATTAAATCACCGATTCTTCCTCCTTTTGATCAAGTGTGCCCTTTCCAACACTGGCACTAATGGCTTCGGACGACAGGAACGCAGGAAAGAAACTCTTTCCTGCAGAGTAATGTTACTCCTTCAACTACGCGTTTTGGCACCTGGAACGTTTCCAGAAAAAGATTTTCGTTTCTTTCTTTGCAGTTTTCCTATCTTAAACCGAAGTGAAATGTTTTAAAACATGGGTTTTGGATTGGAGATCCTTTTCCTTTCTCCTTTTCTGGTTTCTTGGTTATCTTTTCTTGTAAGCAAAAGAAATCAATTCTTAGTCTTTTTTGCATTATGTGGAACGACGTCGTAGGAACACAGAAATTTGGCACTCAAGCTGAACTCATTGTATTGAATGAAGTAACACTTTGCAAGATCAATCTGAACGACTTAGAAGATGGGAGAAGTTGAGAACGGAGCATGTGCAGCTGTTGTGTACTATGTAGCCTTTGTAAGGGTACCGGCACAGGGTACAGCCTGTACCGTCTACCGACCCTATGGACATTAATTGTGCCACTTTAGAATTATACAATGCTCGAAAAGCGACCTTAGTAAACATTAGTCACATTACGACATAAAGTCTGCTTTTTATCATTTCTTTATGGAAAGCTTTGCATTCTATCTGGAAGCCACAGTACATAAGGTATTGATCGTTTGGAATTGCTCGCAAATGCATACTGTAATCTTAATCTTCGTCATTGAAAGGCTCACTCAGATGAAAATATGAAAATACCATTAATGCTGACGATGGCATTTGTGTAGAATGTAGACGTTCTGGCACTGGTAGTAAGTAGCTTCAGTAGATGATGTAAATTCCGCGTCTCATTCTATCACTCCGGAGCCATTCCAGATGTTGTTGCCTAAAGGCAAAGGCCTTTCCAGCACATCCGATTTTGCCATCAAGCAGAAGAAAAAAAAGTGACTTTTTCCCGAGTTCTTCGCTAAAATCCTTTTTTGCATTTCTAATCATTTTTATGAGATAGCGTAGCAATAACGTTCTCAAACTTTTACTGAAAACTTCCGAGACTCTTTCTTATGATGTTCAACTAAGATGACAATGTAGAATACTTTAGATGGCTCTGTTCTATAATTTTAACGAAGAATCTTTGCCTTCATACATTGTTGAAAACGCTGTTAATATTTGCTCTTCATTTTGGTATCACCAGAGTTAATATTCTTTTCGTATAGGCGAACAAAGGAAAGTTTAAAGGTGATGCGGAAGGACAACATGTTCGTTCAACATGTACAATATGGATTTCATTAACAAAAACTCGATTGATGGTTGATGGTTTTGAATTAAAGTAGAAAGTTGACACAAACGAAATCTGGCCAAACTCAGAATCCTGCCTTTTTTGTTGGTTTTCAGATGCGTGGCTTCTTGCGGGTCGGGAACGGCTGGAGGAATAGCAGAACTCAAGCCTGGGATGGATCCTGAGGAATCCCGTTGGAATCACTATAATGAATTCGTCTTCACGAGAGAGTAAAAAATTGTTAGTCTTGAACGTAACCATGCATGAATTTTCACTCTGATGATCCCTCTCAGAATTCCTACCTATCCTTTCGAAACCTTTCCCACCCGAAAAGTGTGTCAAATTTTCAAATTTTATTGTGTACGTACAGTAGTATACATTCAAAATCAGTTTCAACACTAATTATTCAATCTAAAACTTACATTTTCTCAGTGTTCATAAAGATAGTTTTGCTAGGAAAATAGTACTTTATCGAAAGTACAACATTTGAAAGTATTGCTCGCAAATTTTTCATGGAATGAAGTGATAGTTTCACAGTAACCAACTGCATACTACTAACGATCTCGAAGGATTCATTTTATGTCACGTAATCACTAATCAGTCAAGGTAACCAGCGCAATGAATGATGGACAGCTAACATTTCGTGCGGAGACACCCCGAATCTAATGATTGGAGAGTGCATTGCATGTTGTGCATTTGACTCGCTTTGTATACTGAACAAAGTGAGGATCTATCTATGGAAATAATTAAAGAACTAAGTATACGTTATATAAGCTAAGCATTATATTGTAAGATGAAATACATTACATGTTACTGCTAATATGACTATAATTAATGACTTAATGAAAATTAGGAGTAAGGAAGCAAACATCAACTCGTGCGGCTTAGATGGAAACCTGAGCCCTTGCCATTCCAACTGAGCAATTTGCGAACAACATCCGCAATTGATTTTCTATCCAAGCCACACTTGTGTGCAAATGTTTGGAACATTACTAAAGGTAAGGGTTATAGTTATAGGTATGCGTACATACGTAAAGCTAAGGCACTTGGTGTGAATGGATACGAGTGTTAAGATTGTGTCTCGGCTGTTATTGTGTATCTCGATACTTACATATTTCATAATCCTATTATAATATGCACTCCAATGTTGCTATGAACACAATCAATAGCATTGGGAACGGGGTTTTCGAAATGTTGATTCACAGAAACGGAAACAACAGAAACGTTGATTTGGATGAACATTATAGTTCTGATCATGAGACAAAATGAACCTTGGAGGTTGACGCGACCTATCGTAGGAATTCTGATGCGTTTTGAACGTTATCGACGTGAAACTTGAGGTCATTCTTCATTCACATTTCTCACTATCCCTTAATCTATTACTAATGATTTATTATAATCAGTTAGTATACAATGTTCAAAAGCATTCCGTTATATCAAAACACGGCACGGCCTCATTTATTCGTGTAGGTGTAGGGCACTTTATAAATTAATAATTACCTATATACAATACTCTACAGTGTACTAGAATTACACGTGGCTTTATTATTATTTATAAATAACAAAATAACAGTTTCTGCAGTTGAATTCGGAAAACGGCTACGTTGCTTTGTGTTTGAAAAGCGGTGCTGTGAAAATATAAAATTATCTAAAAAAAACTATTTAAAACAATGATTGAGAATTCTATGCACTTCTTGCCGTAGTTTCATTAAAGTTATATTGTAGTTGATTACGAATGATTCAATTGATCTAATATCACTTTCAAATTAAATTCCAATCTTACTATACAGTTGCTAATTATTATTAATCATCGTATGATTATGATTATACATATTTGTGCTATTGCATCAATGTTGTTGTTCTAAAATTTGTAGAATATGTACTTATATTAGAATTTAAAGTAGACACAGCTGTTTAAACTTGTATTCAAAATTTATTTAAGAGTCACCAAGTCATTCATTTGAAAGAAATTTCATTTCTGTGAAGACTTGTAAAAAAAAGTCGGGAATGACTAAATATAGTCAATGTTATTTCAAAAAAACTATTAAAAACCTAAATGAAATGTACATGATCAATTATTATTAATTATTACTAATACTAATAAATAAAAACTATAAAACAATACCTTGTGCAGGATTGTGTCATTTGATTGCATTTAGATTGTAAAGGATCGTGAAATGGAGCGGTGGAATTGAAAAGATGATTACGACGCGACTACATGTCATCATAGCACGCAAAGCCTAACGGGAAGTTCATCACATCATTCTACTGTTTGAATACCAGGAGAGAGCTAGGGAGAAAATAGAATTCTAGTAAATTGAGATGACGACGAAATCAAGAACGAAAGAATAATGTGGAAAGAGATGAGAGAGTAGGAAACCTGCTTGCTAGCATTGTGAATAAATGATGAATCAATTAGGGAATCCTGCATATTTGTTTGGACAGGAAAGGAAGGATGGCTTAGGAAACGATGAGTCGTGATGAGTAACTAAAGACAAGATGTAGTCAATTTCATGTGAAATCCTGAGAGTGAAAGCTGTTTTGGCAGTGATAAAAGGCTGACACTGCAATATTTGGTTTGAGGGATTTAGGAAGCTTTAGCAGCACGGTGCTTCCTGGAACTTGAGCTGCTTTCTCCTTTTCTCACTCACGCGTGCTTCGGCACTTTGTGTGCTATATTATATTACAAAGTAGACTATATTTTTGAAGTTATTAGGAAGTGTAATGTGTAATATATAATGACTAATGACTGTAATGACAGAGGGAAAGATTCCCGTCGTTCCTGGAAAAGCAAAAAGGCAAAATTCGAACCTGAATTGAGAATATATATAGCATTACACTCGGAAGAATGAATCATGGTAGAAATGATAAATCGAGTTCATCTCTTCTTCCACAGTCATGAATCATGATTCTTCTCAAAAATCATTCCTGTTCACTTGTTCTTACCTTATCTACTGAAAAGATAACAACAATCATTTATTAGAAATCACAAAATCACATTCTTATATATTCTTATCCTTACACTATACATAATTAGGTAAGCGGGCATCATTTCATTTTCACACCTTTTTTGAATTTTGTAAAAATACTTTATTGTAAGTTCTTTGTGAATGCCGATAAGAGCAGTTTGATGTTTCATTAGTATTGCCAAGGAGGAAGAACTGAACTAAATACAGCACGTTTCAGAATAACATTTCATTAATAACATTTTTTAAAGTCGACCTATTACATAATTGCATAATTCTGATAAGAATCAGAAAATACTTTTGTGTACTATAACTATAATATACTAAGAAGGCGGCGACAGAAGTTCCGATCATACCGATAAGATCTGATTCATCTGATGGATTTTGTCAAAAACAGTCTTAAATCTTAAAGCGTGAGATTTGTCATACTAACTAAGAATTAGGGACAAAAATTCATACTCAAATGATGATAATAGATAATGATGAACGTCGAAGTTGTTCGTTTAAGTGAATGTCAAAGAGCTTTCAGTACCTATGAAATATTTCTTATAGTCGAAATCGAAACTTTCCTAGTTCGAAATTATCGTTATTTTGTGTGACTATAGTTATAGTCATTCTATACTTGGATTCTTTCTTTCTTCTCATTGTCTGTGCAATGGAAACGAGGCCAAAAAATATTATGGTTTGATCATCATCTCGATTTTCAATGCATGATGGAGTCATAAAAGAGAACTTGACATTATATACCGTTGTTGGATTGCCTTTTTCCTTTAAACATAATACGAAGAAGTAGAATGGCCAAAGGCACAAAGAAGGCAAAGAAAAGGATTGTTAGGAAATGGAGAAAAAGGCATCCAAACACAAGATGATCAGGAATGAGGATCATCTTTTTGTTCGGCTTCATAATGGAGTTTCCGAGATTTCCGACTGAAACTTGCATGGAAAATCGAACAGATTTTTCCATTTGTACGAATCCAAGCCGGTCCATTACTCCTTGTAGATCATCAGATCATATGACGTCAGGTTGAACGATCCACAAAAGAAATATCATTTTTAGAGATAGGTATCAAATGTACAATAAGGAAAAACGGAAGCAATAAAACTTATACGATGCTCCTAATGTGATTCGAGTAAGTAATTATATGCCATTGTCTGTTTCGTGCGGCTTCATTCTCAAGGGACTCACATGTTATAAAAACTTAGACTTTACTTTACCTTACCTTTGTTTATCACTTATTGCTGCAGTTGGGAAAAGTACTAAAGTGCAATATTAAGCGAATCACACAACACAACTGAAAATAAGGTCTTTTGACGTTTTATTCTTGCTTTTATTCAAAGTAGTGTGTATTATTCACACTCTTCAAAGAGCTACAAATGAGTTTTGGTCATTCCATTTTAGTCGCTTTCACTTGTTATTTAATATTAACAAGAATTATAATCATTATTTACAGCTACAACATACAGTGGAAAAGACTATTGGAGTTGGAGCAAAACCGTTGCTTTACAGCACCAGCGTTATAGTACACAATTCTGTAAATCTTAGCACCGTTAAACGTTTCCTGTTGACATTATAGTTTATTTGGCTGTTCAATGGGCTTTGTTCCTTTCTGCCTTTCTGGCCTTTCTGCTACTTATACTAAGTACCGACAATTTTCAGCACCAAATGTGAAGACTGCAGTTGTATTCAGATTACATACGCGAAATGAATTCACTTTCTGGTATAGTATAGTCGTATAGTATTACACGTATTACATGGACTACCCTAATAAATTGACTAACCAGCCAGAAATATCGAATCTTTGATTCGTACTAAGTTATTTACGTATAAGTACCAGCAGTGTCCTGTTCTTCTACGAATTGGATTCGCTTTCGTTCGTTTTGGCGATTTATATGGACATGATTATAGTCTCACATATTTAATATACAGGCTACTCAACTATAGAGACTTCGAAAAACAGCTTCAATATTCAAGGATCTTGACAAAACATCCTTTAAGTGGTTCTAAGATTAATAGCCAAGCCCAAGTCATTTGCTAGGCTTAAAAATTCACGACAACAACGTCTGAGTAATCCATATTACATTTTGCATTGACTACAAAACAAGTATACAATTTGCTCCTTGAGGACACAGGGACCGATAGGATAAAAATCTTACTATATTGTTGTGAAAGATCCCAGCTTCCGAGTGCTCTACTACCAATCTGCAATCAGTGAGAAATGCTATCGACCACTCAAGCTGAACCTTACGGATGCAGCAAAACTTTCCTTACTTACGTTGTACTACGTAACGTATACGTAAAGGTTATATGCATTACATACACATTATCTAAGGAACCGAACGACATTTTATTGGTATATACATTTAGTATATACATGAAGTGAAGTCCTTTTCCCTTGCTTTCATATACCAAAAAGCGTATTCAATGTCCTACAACAACGTCGTGGCTCGAAAGTGAAAGTAAAATAAAATGGAAGAAAAAAAAAGAATCCAGTAATAGTGTTTTCCTAGGATGTTTTTTGTCAATCGACTTCCGAAGAAGTGGCACAGGGAATTTATACCAATTTGCATACACTTGACTACGCTTGAGGTTTGCAAATTCTTTAACGTATATATATACACGAATTTTTACAAAACCAGGGGACGAAGCCCATCCAAAGAAAAGTCACATAGAAAGCAATCGGTGTTCTGACTGCAGAGATTCATTCTGCGAAGTTCCAAGTGCGGAGTATGTTGACACTTTAAAGGAACACAACAACACGAGTAAACATCAAAATCAAAGGTAGTCTCATTTTTTCACATAAAATGTTGCCATTATACTCCCAGTCTTCGTGTTTTGCTTTCCTCTTGAAAAGGTTTGCGATAACACGACCGAATTGGAATGCTGAAGAAACGTAATCGAAAGCAAGGAAGAAATGATGTGTCCTCATTGGTCTCGAAGGAAACCACAAAATTGAATTTTCCATATCCCTAGGTCACTCCATAGGCTTCGTTCACACGAAAATTGTATTGGATTTCGTAGCGATGGGACTGCGTTGCCGAATGTCCAAACCTGGTGTCCAAAACGGAGGGGGTCCATTCTCTTTGAATCGACGTTGAGCTTCTAAACTGCGGTCCAATTTTCGTTGCTGCAATTTCAAAAGAAAATACATGTGACATCCAACGGAACGGTGCCATCATTCCTGTCACGGTCACAACTCACAACACTTCAACATAAGTTTATGGGATCTGCATTTGCATGTGAAATATTTATTATTTAGTACTTTCTGCATAGCACTTCATACAGGGTCGCATTTTTACATGGGATTTGTGGAATGAATGACAGACAGTTCGTCTAACTGCGGTCTTCTGCATCACGGATACAACTTTCCAATCTCTGCATGTTCAGTGCAACAACTAACAAATGCATCTAAAAGTGTCTATGTAACAAGGATACCAAAATCTGCAATTTGCGAATCGATACGTAACTACAAAAGGTTTCCAGTTTCATTGATCTAATTTTCAGGCAGTCAATCAACTAAAGTGTCAACTAAAGTAACTAATAATATGTACTGATTACAAATTAAAGTATATACCTGCGGATCAAGCAACTGAATGTCCAAAATCCATATAAGCACATGTGTGGTTGTGAGTGAAAACCCACAAAACGTGTGTCCTCGTGCCAAATACATAAATGCTTAATTGAAAAAACTGCTGTAATTCGAAGAAAAGTGCAACGGAACGGAAAATGTCTGATGACTTCCCACTTTCAGTAATTTGTGTAATACCTTAGAAAACCTGTAAGTGGTTTTAAGTAGCGTAACAGACTCAACCATAAGAATTACAACGCAAATGAAATTCTAGTACTTTAAAGAAGTGAACGTATTTGAACGCGAAGGGAATGCAATGAAAAGACGAATGACTTTCAGCTAGCACAGAAGAGCACAGAATAACATTATGCTCAATTAGTATGCTGCTCCGATACGCAGTGTCGTGAAACTTAATTTCTGTGTCAGGCTAGTTGGCTGCTGAACTGTCGGGTTCTAGAATACTAATTCGTCACTGTGACAACTGCCTTGAGCTTCTTGTCTAACGTATCACATCCACCTAATCCCAACTTCGTCTCTCAACCCAATAACACAAAAAAAGATGGGTACCCAAATAATACCAGATATGTGGAGCAAAAATTCGTTGTGCAAAAACGTTATAAGCTGTAAAACGGGTTGTATGCCGTGCAGAAAGATGGCGAACATTGATTATATACTTTATGAATGCAATGATATCAAAAGCGGTGCGTTAAAACGGATAAGAACACATTCGATCTGTCACCCGGTCACCATCATATTCCTTGCAAGTCCTACATAATATATTCTACTTTCAGTTCAATTTTTTGACTTCTAATTTTGGTGCGACGAAACTCAATTTCAAAACGATTTGCTGTTTATATTGTGGTTCAAGGCAGACGATTTCTTGACACTTTCACTTGTCTGTCGGTTACCAGGCATGCGCTTTTAGTAACATAGGATTAGGTTTTAGTTATTACTAAATTGAAAATCGAACGCTTGGAATCATGAAAGGCGCAAGAAGTTTAACGCATATGAGCACACAAAAGTTGCACTTAAATCTACGGTCATTAAAAACAAAATATCGTTGTATAATTTAAGTGCAGTAGTGTATCGTGTATCCTATACTTGATCTGCGTTGCATTATAATATACGTTTCCTGGAGAATAGGAGACGAAACTTTTCGTAGCAGGTCACTTGGAAATCGAAACCGCAGTTGTAAATTCATGATGATATAGTGAGCAGCGCAGAAATTAAAATTGAGGTTGCCGTTGCTTCCGCTGAGGCTGAGGCAAGGAAACTCAAAAGAAGCCGAAGACGAAGGAGAAAGGATGTTAGAACGAAAGTAACGTTATTGCACTCAAGACGAAGGTAAGCGAAACATACGCGTCTAGCACAAGATTTCTGAGAGGAGTTTAGTTGTACGTATTGTGCATTCTTGGTTGATGCGTGCAACGAATTAAAGTGAGAACAAAGAGAGTGTTGTGCTTGGTACGTCAGAGAAAGAAACCAGAGAAACAAGGACGAAAATGTATCCAATGTTTGAAGATTAAAAGTGTATACAACTTCCTTTCAGGGACGGCGGAGGAGAGGAGAACGGAACGTGTGGGAGCTAGGAGCTATAAGAGAAGCAGTAGTAGAAAAGAATTTGAAAGTTTTCTCGTTTAGTCGTCGTCATTTTGTTGTCAAGAACAGCAGAAAGACACAAAAGTGCCTGCAAGAGCAGATGAACCTAAGCACCTCAAACTAAAGTATTATTTTTCTCATGAGGAATATTATTTGCCACTGTGGCACGTTTGACAAATTCGGAATACGAAGAATGGTATATGAGGAATGAAGAAAATGTGCACAAATTTCTTTGCAGGGCATGTCATTTTTTCATATTAGAGTGTTATGTGACCTGCCAAGAACGTGGATTTAGGACCGTTTGTACTAAAATCGGTAGAAATGCCGACGAAGGAGAGCTTGAGGACTTTCGTCTCATTAATTTGAAACAGGAACGTGTGAGTGGTCGAGAGACGTGCGAAAGAAGAAAGAAGCAGACGACGACGACGACAGACTTTTTCATATTTTCCTCGAGTAGAAGTGATTGTCCGTTGCTTGTGTCCCTCGACACCCATAAGACTCACAGACTGAGGCAGCGAGTGAAAAGAGAAAACGCCATTGATTTTGATTCACGTCCTCTATTCCTTTCAGATGCAAAATGAGCGTTTTGGCAAATGAGTTTTGGGTTGTGGGAACAATGACTCAATACCAATCGATAAGCCGAGACTCAATGTAATAATTCACATTAATGTCGTTCAGTGCATCCAACCAGCAAACATTTACCCAGAGAAAACAGCGGCCTTCCAAATAGTCTTGTCATATAATACTCCCATTAACTATAAGGTTAATTGCTTATATACTTACAAAAGTAATGCAGTAGAATGCACGTGCCTAAAATTAATAGCGCCACAGTCACTCTGATTGTTCAATTAATCCTCAGAATAGAAAGAATGAAGTTTTATCGTACATACTATAACAATTAAAGCATCTGTATAATACGTGCCATACTTGTGCCAATCCAAATGTCTGAATCGTTTGCCAGGAGAATCTCGATTCCTATTTGTATCGTATATCACTCAAACATTCCATTCTGGCAGTACAAATGTTCTAGCGAAGGATCGTTGACAACCGAACCTCAACCGCCCATCAGCTTTAGGTGAACTTATTATTTACGTTGGTTTTGTTGTATTTGAATATACTCCTTTTTGATTTTTAACACTATCAGCAGATACGCACTTTACATCTTTTTAGAGATGCTAATGAGCTCTACTAATGCCGTCTCCGAAGATCAAGATGCTCAATATCATTGCTAGGGAACTTTGATTTTTGGTATGCAAGAGCAGGCATAATCACTTGTGAAAAAATGGATCGATACTACCATTCTCATTTCTCAAATTAGTACTCTGACGTTAATTATAACTTTTAGTGAAACTGACGGTGCAGAAATACTAGAAGGAAGCTTGAAATGGCATGCGAACAGCTAATTAAATTTTCTTCTTTAGCTAATTTTCCACAGACTGAGAAAGTCTAATTGATTACCAGATTTAGGCATTTTGGTTCAGAGACAAGTGAAGTGTAGTAATTGCGTCAAAAAATTAAAGGTTGCAGAAGTGTGCTGTATTCAACCGGAACTAATTTCATACATCTAATATTGTATAGTATGTACGTAAAGTGAGCTCATTCAAAGTGAATGGGTGATTATTGATTATGGTTACTACAGAGCTCATTATTACGATCACAGTAAAGACAGGTTGACCTGTATTCTATCGTCATTTCTATCCCGGTTGTGATTGTCACCAATCCACAAAAAGGTGCTTTGTGAAACCTCCTTCAATCCACCTCAGTGTGACATAGCGGCTTGTATTTTTAAAGGTTGCTGCGAAAAACATAAAAAAGGTCTCTGGGCCATATACAGGAACAAACATAGACAGATATTTTCGGAGCAGTTTCGGACTTGAACAGCCTACTGCAGTTGTAGTTGTATAATTTAAATGAAAGTTGACACATTTGCTAAATGACTATCGAAGAGTTTCTTTTTAAAAAATGAGATTACCATGATTTTATTGAGTAAAAATGACAATCTGCTATGACAGAAATGCTATAAGACAGAAAATTCTCAAAACTCCCATTTTTGAGTGATATGAAGCAACAAAAGAATTGGGGCAGGATGAGCGTCCTTTACTGGGGCCAATCAATTAGATCCCTGTGACTGAAAGTCTTGAAGAAAATGAAGTCTTTTCAAATGAACGCGATAGTGATAGGGATCAGAGTTTCAAAAAGTCTCCTTTCAACGAGACGCATTGGATCGCTTCAGTTTTCTGCTTTTCACGCTGTATTCATTTCAGGCACTAATGTTACTGAACCGACTCAAACAACTTGCTCTGCTAACTTTTCTGTAAATTTTTCTCGGAACAGTGTCAAGAATGCATTTTTTCTTTCAGCAGTAGCAAAAAGGAGAGTTGAAAGGCTTCAGAAAGAACAAAAATAAGCCCTTTTCTGTGAAAGAAGCTGATTCCTCGAACTTTACTTTAAGAAATCTCATAGCATTTTTTTAGTCCCTTCATCCTCAAATTCCAACTCGAATTCTCTTGTTTCTTTGCAATGTAACAGAATCAAATGTGATTCCAAAATTGTATCTTGGAAAACAACTAATACTTCTTGAATTTCGCTGCAGTATGAGACTTTGTAGATACCAAAAGGAAGTGAAGGAAAGAGCTTGCTATAGTAGATAAGTTTGATTAAATTTGTAGATAATTTTCAGAAATGACGAGAAAGCACCGAAAAGGAAGACAAGGTTTCACTTCTTCGTTAATGATAATTACTAGAATGCTAGAGGTTCCAAAATTGATTGTCATTCGGTCTATACTCACTTGAATAGTTTGACGCCATTTGTCAGCTGCATGGCGAGCAATCTCCAACTGCCGCTGTCTCTTCAGTTGATGCTTCTTGTAGAAGATTTCAATAAGAATGAGAACCAGACCTCCCACAATACCTGCAATGAAATGAAAGGAAAACTTGGATTGTGTACTTTGTCAAAATAGCAACCAAGATGCCAGACAAACAGCGTCTCGTTTCTCAACAAACAAGCCACAGCCAGGAACATTACGTCACAAATAAGTTAATGTAGCTAGCGTAAAGCAAAGAGAAATTTTCCGAGTTTATATATATGTAGTTGGCTCTCGTCTTCCTCTCGTCCGGCGAGGGAGTCTCAGCGGAAACATTGAATGCATTTAAGTTGAGGCAGAACTGGAGTTCTCCAACTGATTAAGATGAGAGAAATAGTCCCAGTGAGACTCGAATGGACGAGAGGGACGAGATGAGCACATTAGTCACACATGATGCTTCATACCTGCGGCAATAAGGTAGAAAGCATCATCCATATTCTCCAATCCGAGGGTATCGGGGTTCTTCTCCTCAGCTTTGCACTCCTCTTTTCGATTCTTATTAGGCTCAATGATCCATGTTTTATCCAGACTTTCCATGTATCCACCTGAAAAAAAAACACAACACGTGCATTCCTTCGCTTATTTTCATCCGGTCATTTGTCATTCATCCGTTGGCTCGCCAAAGTGCATGCAGACAGGTTGTTAAAGTTTCAGATTTTTTAGTCATCTCAAAATGATATATCTTGTGCAACGAAAGTTTCTACACTTTTCTCGTGACCTGTAAACTCAAAACATGTATTTTCTTTCTGTGATACTACAGCATTAAGTAAAGTCTAAAACAATGTTGTATCATAAAATCATAATCTAATAGAGAAAGTCTTCTTAAGGCACACCTATAATAAGATACCAATATCCAAAATTCGCAGTTCAAAATTATAGTTACTAGGAACATAAAAGAACAACCTATACAACAAAATTGTAGCACGAAATACTAATGTGAAATTACTACATCTAATGCTTTCAACAAAAAACAGAATTCATAGTCTTGTGAACGTGAACGTTGTACATGTAGCTAGTATTCCTTGTTGCAAGATCCAATGGGAATTCACTTTAGGATAAAAAAGAGCTTGGCTGGTTGCGGGACTCTGGAAAAGCGAAGGACTAATCGGATCTCCGGTCTGGAGCAAGCAGAGGGTCACATTTACAACTGAAGCTTATTTTTCCCTGTGACCTGAAGCGAAGTAAAGCCTAACTTGCGATTTGGATGAAGAGCAGGAGGACGCGGAGACAAGTTCACAAGTCTGTCATCCCAAATGCACCCGGATTTAATCTCCCTTGTCCACTTGTACTTCCGCTTCAGTCCTTTTTCAGGTCTTCCATTCGTTTAAATGATTCTGTAACTCTCTCTCAACTGAGCAAGCTGATCCAACGCACAGCGAGCGCCCTAATGTCCTTCCTGATCTCGTCCAGAACCGTACGTCCTCAGCCGTAGGTGCTCTATGCCTATATACTCCTACTCCCGGGTCTTTTTTGGTCACCTTTATTTCAGAGGACTCGGGCTATGGCTACTGCAGCTCAGGAAGGACCAGAGACTGCGGCTATGATGACTCTTTCTCTGTCTTTGGAAAACCTCAACCATGCTTTTTTGCTAGTCACGCTCTACTACGCACCTGCACGTTTAGGCTAAATGACCTTCTGCATGAACGATCGTGGCATGGCTCCTAAATTGGAACACAGCCATTCTGTCCATGTCTCTGTACGGTTAACCTTTTATTTCCTCTTAGGCACTTCAATTTCCACTTTTGCAACTATCAACGCGAAAAGCAACTTACGTGTCATCTCGCAAATAAATACATTTTAACTAGTCCTGGCAGCATATATTAGTGACCGCTGGAATGTTAAACCTAAAAATTCATTACATTGAGACATTTCGCAAAATCGTTCTAGAGCAAAATAAATACAGCCTTTCAGATTCACAGTTGAAGCGTACTGCTAGGAAGCTTGCATCCGTATTCATTATATCACAATATGAGCCTTTACAAAAGTGACCCTAATGTACAGAAGTAAAACTAATATAATGCTTGAACAAAACTATTGCTCACTATATATAACTTTGATCGCGGAGTAGTAGTATACTCTAGATTGTAAATGATTGCACGTAACATTGTCGACCACATATTGCAGTGTTAATTCACTACGTTAGTAGATTGAAAGCCTCAAACTCTTCATCTCGCATGTCATGTAACAATCGGGATTTGGAGATCATAATTAATTAAAGAAATGTCCAACGGTGAGTGAATGAAATGACTGCGTAGATAAGCGAGGATAAAAAAGAGGAATCTTACTTTCGTGGAAACCAAGAATGGCGAGCGTGACGGAATTGGCCCAAGGAGATCCTTTCTGTAAGCCAATGGCGTAGCCTGACCGTCCGAAGAGTTCTCCGGAAGTAATCAAGTCGCAATTTTGAGCTGCTTCATACTGCAGTCTCGAGCTGTCCCAGATGAAAGCATTCAACGTCCTGAATGGCATCAGAGTACATCATTTCTCCATCATCTCCCAACAGTCTCGAATGATAAGCACGCCGGAAACTAAGCTAATGTATATGAACACATGACTCTTCTGCTCTTCTTCTAGTATTCCTTCTCGTCAAAAAAGAAGAAAAGCCAAAGCAAAATTCTACCCACTCACTCCGACAATCTTTCTCGTCCGTTATATCAAGTGCTAACATTATATGGACACTCTTTCTCAGTACTATACTGGTATCTACTACTAATTCTAACTGTTCAGTTGTACTATTACATACTCCTCACTTTTTTGTTCAGATAACACACAGAAGCACAACCAACCCCGTTTAGTCGTTCTTTCACGAAGGAGCCAAAAGAAAAGTAAAGGAAAGAGAAATGCAGTTTCGATTAGTTTACAGAGAATCCAGGCAAAAGGATCTTCCTTTTCTTCTCCATATTGCGGTAAGGGACCCAAAGAGGAACATAAAGCGCCATCAATCATCCGTCCATTTCTTCATCAGCCACAAATGCGTCCGTTTACATCGGAATTATTTCGAATATACGACAAAAACGCTCCTAATCCCTTTGTCTACGTCTGTACGTCTGACCTCCCACAGACATTTCCATTAGGCTCATAAAACTGCGATCAGAATAAACATGCACCTTGGGTTCTCTTCTGGGTCCTCATCCTCATCCATGAAAACATCTTTCATCTTTTTCACATTATATTATAACTACACAAAAGATACTGGATACTGTGAGAGTCAGTCAGAGTAGATGTTATCATGTTACGCTGTAAGGAGCTATCGAGCTATCATTGAAGCATTTTATTATCTTTGTTTCGACACTTTGTGATGAGTTGATCATGTTCACTATACTTATACTAATGCCATAGGAATGCGTACACTAGAACATGTTATGGGAATTGACCAATAGGTTTGGCAAAAGGCATTAAGACTTTGACCTGACGTCATGACTAAACAGTTCACATTGACAAAAATTCAAGGGTCACATCGAGGGCAGCAGAGGGTCTCCTTATTGGAAATAGCAGTGATATCGCTGTTTCCGACTATCCCCAAAGTATTTTTCCTTGTAATTGTAGTTCATAATTAAAAGGTGAATGAAACAGTGGTTCATTGTTAATTATTCATATTCCTGGTTGTCTTTTCGTTATTGGGGTATATCGAGTGCAGCAGAGGGTCTCCTGATTGGAAATAGCAGTGATTTCGGTTTCCGACTATCACCAAAGTATTTTTCCTTGTAATTGTAGTTCATAATTAAAAGGATGACTGAAACAGTGCTTCATTGTTAATTATTCATACTTCCTGGTTGTTGTTTCGTTTTTGGGGTTGAGTGTTAATTGCTATTCATCCTTGTTCGTCAATGAGGAGTGACGACGAGGACCAGCTTTTCCCACTTTGTTGGTGACCGTGATCAGGTTAGGACGTGCAGTGGACAACATGTGGACAGTTCTTTTGACTTTGACATTGTCGATAATGGGGTGGAGTCACTCGGTGGCTCAGACTCAAGATGAGGAATACGTGCTGTTGACGGAGCGGGACGGGATTAAAACTAACAGAACGGTTGATCCAAAACTCGTCACGGAGACAACGACTTTCGTGGAGTCGGGGGTCCCAGCGACAATCGACCTTCTCGTGGTAGTCGACCTTGACATGAAGTACAACAGCAGTGAGGAGAAGGTCATCAAGTTCCTGGACATCGTCCTGAGTCGAGCGGACTGGGTGATGGGGCAGCTTAAGAACCCGGTGGTGAAACTCAGCCCCCTGCCGTACCACTTCGTGCGGAGCAGCGAGGAGCAAACCTTCTACGAAGCGTACAAGAAGAACTTCGAAGCGTACGGGAAGAACCACACGCTCTACGGCTTCGGGAATTGGATCTATCAAAATCGGGGCCGACTCCCGGGACATGACATCGCCATGTTCGTCACCAACACCCATTCAAAGGGCACCAATCTCGGAATGACCTTTCAGAGCAGCGTCTGCGACACGGCGAATCACGCGGACCGCACCTCGTGGGCAGTCGCTTGGGTGGAATTAAACATCCCGAGAAAGAGGGGTGAACGACCTAAATTCCGGCACTACCGGGACGTGGCTCACGAGCTGGGCCACCTCCTGGGTGGCGATCACGATCACTCCACAGACTGCTGGCGTTCAAGCAATGTCATGAGTCGGAAAGACCAAGGGCTCAGGAAGTTCACATGGAGCACGTGCGCTCAAAAGGCCATTTCTGACTTCCTCCACACGAAACTGGCGACTTGTCTCTGGGTCACGGGGAACCCCGTGCCCCCTGAACCGTTCACCACAACCGTTCCGCCGTACCCCGATGTCCCATCCTTTGAGCAACAATGCGTAATGGTAACCCACGATGAGAACTCGAAGAGGGCCGACATTTTCTTTTCTAACTGGCGGGTCAGGACTGGCAACGAGCTCTGCGACACACTCCCTTGCACCAGACCGTCCTACCCAGGCGGTATACTCCACTTTAATACATTTATTGACTCATTTTAATCAGGAAATTAATAAACTAATCAACCCTCTTCTCCCTTCCGGGTTTTCACAGAAAAGCGGCACACGAGTTACATTGAGATCAAACCGATGGAAGGGACTCATTGCGGGACAAACCAACGCTTCGTGTGCAAAAGTGGAAAATGCATCAAAAGACGCTAAAAAACACGCTGAAAGAAATGAAATAAATGTTCGAGGCCTTCGAGGATCCCGGATGCCTTTTTCCTTTGTGATTTTGCATTTATAAGGATGAAAGCAAGTATTTTGTGGTGGCGTCTGGCGCGGCGCTGTCCTATGTGCATTTCAGGCTTATAGGCCATAGGCAGGTGCTTCTCATGATTTTATAGATTATTATGAAATTATGAAATATGTAATATGTAGCATGTGGCACCAACCACCAATCTGTTTGAGCCCCTGCGTAGCTGCATTCTGCATTGCATTCACATGTCCATTGCATTGTTTTGAACAATTTGAACTCGAGTGAATGTGCAAGTTAAAATTTCAAGTAGGGTAGGAATAGTAGGAAGTAGGAGCAGGATTGCATTTTAGCGTTGGGAACCAGCACAGCACAGTCGACAGCTCATTCCTCTCGTTAACAATTCCCGAGAATAATGTCGGCGCCGGAAGGATCAAGACTTGCATTTCACGGGTTGGTTCCTCCTGTGCCCCTGCATTGGTCCTGGGTCGTATTGGTGGCTTTGGTCCTGGTGATCCTCCTGACCTCCGCGTCCTTAGGAGACGAGTTTCAAAGTGGGCAAGAAATCAAGCCCTTAAATGAGTCCCCTCTTTGCCATTTTAGCTTTTCTCCTATTTAGCTCCATGTATTGGACTCATGCGGAAGCCCCCTTGTCCCAGTGATTAGTGATTATGACGCTCCTCATCGTCACTCCTCATTGAAGAACAAGGATGAATAGCAATTGACACTCAACTAACCCCAATAACGAAACAACAACCAGGAAGTATGAATAATTAACCATGGACCACTGTTTCATTCGCCTTTTAATTATGAACTACAATTACAAGGAAAAATACTTTGGTGATAGTCGGAAATCGAAATCACTGCTATTTCCAATCAGGAGACCCTCTGCTGCCCTCGATGTACCCCAATAACGAAACAACAACCAGGAAGTATGAATAATTAACAATGAACCACTGTTTCATTGTTGAATAGGAGAAAAACTGTTGAAGGACAAAGGTTTGACCTTTGGCATTGTCAAAATCCCGTTTGCTTCAAGCTGGAGCTCATTGAGTCACAAATCGATTCAACTATCACCTGACCTCAGGACTAAACAGTTGACCTAGTCGAAAATTTATGGGTCACATCGAGGTCAGCAGAGGGTCTCCTGATTGGAAATAACAGTGATTTCCCTGACTCCCAGTGTTACCAAAGTATTTTTCCTTGTAAGACATACATGAATGTGATAAGCACAAACGTGCTGAGGGAGAAATGATCTGTGTTTAACTTAGCTTTCGGTTTATTCTCTCATTTTGAGAGTCAAAGGCTATAATACTTTAAAAGACGGCAAACCGTTCCATAATCAAATTCTGACAGGCTCGTCACCGCCTGCCAGACGCCGAGTTAGAGATCGACGAACACGAGGATAAGATACAATGCACATTTTATGCTTGAGTGTCTCCAACGTTTATGACGATGGATGAAACGCCTCATTGATTCACCCTACCGACCCTACGGGTTTTTACTGCTACACAAATGGAAAAGGCGGAGAGCGCAGTAAATATTACTATTGCTGATAGTCGTACAGTGATAGAATGCATTTATATTGAGAACTGTACTGTGTAAGGGAGATCTATTGAAATCGTAGCTTTGGGTCTATATGAGACGAAAAGGAGACCATGACGCACAACTTGGATCGAATGGTCGATTATACGAAGTATAAATCGAAAGGAAATTGCTCTTTAATTCCTAGTTCATTACTACTGTGGCATGTTGGGAGAGCGTGAGATGATGAATCAGGATCAGATTCATGATTACGAAATCATCACGGAGAAAGGGCAAGAAGAGTGAGTGAATGTGTGAGAGAGAAACTCGGAGAAAGTAAGTTGACGTTGCCCGTGTGAGTCATTTACTACACCAAAAACCAAATGCTGAACAGAATTTATGCTCACCCAGCTTTTACGGCATCGATGGCTGCTTGAGCTGTGTCGTAATTACGCCGTTCCATCACTCGGTACATATTGGACAGTTCCACTTGGCGACGGAAGTACATTTCAACTGCCGACCCTTTCACTGTCGAGTAGTTAAAGTTATCCGTTGGATTCCTCAGCTAAATTACCAGACAGAGAGAGAGAAAGACAGACAGGAACACATTACGACAGGCAAAATGAATAAATCCCTCCTCATGAATTCTGATTCAGTGAAAGGTAATTTCCAGTCGAAATAGTGTTGAAAAAACTGCCAACTCACTCGGTTGTCGTGAATCCCAGAAAATACTGTTTTGGGACGATCCAACACGAGAAAAGCTGCCAGATTGGCAGTGTAGGAGGCTACAATTATCATTGCAAATCCTGCCCAGACAATTCCGAGGACACGAGCTGCAAAACTACGTGGTGTACCTAGACATCAAAAACACAAGTTTTGATAAAAACGCATAATTTTTGCCTATCGGGTATCGGTAACCTCATGAATATAGCATTACAGCGTCTTCCACACATTTCCATACTTTCAGTTATATTAATGCTTTCTTACCTTCTCCAATACCGCTGTTGAGCAAGACTCCCCATGCAAACCAAATGGCAGAGGACAAGTTGAGAGCATCTTCTTCCGTTCCATCCATGTTGGCCAGTCGGTAACGACCAAACGGTGAAAATCGGTCAAGAAGATAAAGTGCCAAAGCAACCACATGAACAGAAACCATCACGAGGATCCACAGAGAACCACGGAATGGTTGTAAGAAAGAAACCAATTTGAGTTCTTTTTCTTTCTAATATTAAATCAAGCAGAAAAAATGATAAATAATACTTAACGTACTACATCCTATAGTATTTATAGTACTTAGTTCAGAAGGAAATTGCGATCAAACATACCCTTTTATAAAGAATAGTGATCCCTTGGTACTTAAACGGTTTGCTGAATTCAATGACTTGAGCCCGCTCTGGATTTATTGTTAAAGGGGCCACAATCATATCAGCTCTTTCATTCACCAACTCACCAATGAGTCCAGTCCACTCCTTCTTGTTGGCTACATTGTATTCACATTAACAATTTAAGCCAAAATATTTTTAATACTAGTAATAACAAGAACGGGGAAAGTATGATACTATAGTTTCCACTTACTTGATGCATTCTTTGTGATCCAGTTTCCAAACTGGCCGTCTGGAGATAAAGCTAGAGAAACGGTGACGCTCATGTTGGCTTTGAGTTTATTCAGAAGATCAATGCAATACCCTTTGCAACAGTACATTTCATCCGTTGCATTAAAATGAGGACAAGGAACTTCTTCCGGTGTACAATTCGACGTATTGTTAACTTTTCGTACGAAGACAAATGGAGTTTCTTCAATCGTCAGCACTCGGATATGAGTTGGAATCATGAAACCTTTTGGTTTACTTGTGGAATTTCCTGGCCACCTAATTGCACGGTCATTTATCTGCAGGTGCATCTGATTTCGTTCCTACAAACATTATGCATTCATTACAGATTATTGAGATGATATACAGATTACAACCCTTCAAATCAGAAATCATTCATTCTGAAACTAAAGAAAATACCAAGAATCCATACTTTTGAAAAGAGATACGTTCCAACTGGAATGAGTGAAACAGACCCATTTGAAGCACGAACATTTGTTACATTATACTCTGCGTCCACTCTGTCGCCACTCTCGTCAAAAGCAACCTTTCCTGTTTTTCCGTCAAGAAGCTCTTGCTTTTTGATATATCTGGCAATTAAACATTTCGTTGACCGGATTAAACAGATTTCACCTCCTACATGAAAATTGCCTCTACTACTACTACTTACTCGAATAGCGTCTTGCCAGTCTCCCAAGTAGTTTTGGAACTGTTGCAGTCTGAAGGAGCTTCAGTGATGTTCTCAACTTTATCCATTTCCTTAAGAGCTGCAGCAAGAACATGCCTGTTCAAAATAAGACATGCAACATGTATTTTTCCTATTATGCACGCAGTAAGTAATCCTGTCAAGAAAATTACAAATAAATGTTGTAATATACAAGCTATCGCTGATGTGTGCTGTTTCGTTGTCAGAATTTAGTAGTTTGAGCCCAATTGCTCCCTGCGGAATATACGGAGATTGAAGTAATTGCTCGGTGAGGAACCAGACATGTTCAGCGTCAGTGAGATTTAAATCATTGGCTGCTCCAAATATCGCTTCAGCATCTGACAAGCTGTTTTGAATTTTAAAAAAAATTTCCAAGAAAGCAAGAGTTAGTTGAATAAGTTGGATGTGCTTCATTCTAATTTAATTCACAGTCGAATTACGTACCTGGCGTACAAAAGATAAACTTGTGCCTGAGCACTTCTTACTTCTTCCAAGCGGTCCCTGTAGCTTTCTGCGCTGGAGCCAGGTTCCAGTTCAAGAACCATTTCTATCTGCATTTTTTCGATTAAACAAAATGTTTCGATGTGTTTAATGTTATGATTAGATGTTTAAATATATGTACTACTCAAGTTAGCATTGATTATACATGTTACAAGTCTAAAAAAATTTACTTACCTTAATCTCAATATCATCTTTAACATTTTGTGCATTATTTTGGAAGCGGCCTAGAACTGAGCGTCCATCCGTGTCTGAGGAATGAAGAAATATCACTTTGTTGTACTTAAAGTGTTTCAGCATTTCCACCCATACATCTGCCTGATGAGAATAAGGTGGCACAGTGCGTAAAAACGACACGTGAATATTCTACATTTCATAATAAATATAACAGTTATAATTTGCCTTCATTCAACATTAATCATACAAAGCGTTTGGACTGTGTGCATAATCATTAATCAACCTTATCAGAGAAAGCGGAATCCCGTGACGAAATACCAATGACTGGTATGTGATAGAAACCTGATGTATAGGACACTGCTGCAGAGGACAAGTCTCCAACTGGAGGATGGGAGACTACCACAGCATAAACCTGAGCAAAGAATTGACATTTTTTGTAAAAAAAATTGTGCATTTTTACCGACTGTTCCTTACAAATAAACTTACCTTATGCGTAATGAGATGATCGCAGACTTGGATTGCAGTACGTATAGGATTAGGATCGATTTGAATCGTAGTGGCAGAAAGTGTAATTCCCCGACTGACAAAGCGAGGTTCGAAATTTATTAACTGTGAAAAATAAAAAGAATGCAAACGTTATACTAAGGTGCATTACATTCGAAAATGTGCACTAGAGATTTACGTTAGTATGATTATGATAGAAAATGTTATTAGTACGTCTATGGCTTTCTTGAAATGCTCTTGTAACTTATTGTTTGTGAGCACTCCTCCAATCTGGAAATATTCAGGATTCTTGTGGGAACGTGTGGCCGTCTCACTAGCCAACCCAACGTAGACGAGTAGTAGAAGCCAAAAAGTGAGAACACAGGGAAGAAATCGATTGTTGTCGTCCATTGTCACTAAAGACTTTCAGGAACAACCACAACAATTAATTGAACACCAAGATAATGCACGGAAGGCGAACGAAGTTGCTTAAGATTTGAACAGTCTAACAACAATGAAATCTGATAATTATTGCAGCAAGTTTGTAATCTCGGTTACAGTCGTCTTTTTAACAAAGCTTATTATTACTTTTGAAAGCAAGAATGTAATTAAGTTTTTTGAATATTATAGTATTCAGTAATATCCCTGAGTAATGCATTAGTACTTTGCATAGAAAGTAATGTATTATTGCTTAATTAAGACAAACTCCCTTTTGAAAAAGTTGTGAAAATCCTACAAGTTGTGAAAGGGTGAAATATGAGTTGAAAAAGGTAACAAGGACTTGGGGATGAACTGAAGAGCGGCAAGGAAGACGACGGGTTTTTAAAAGGATGAGATCAGTAAAGAAGTGGTAGTGCAAGGTGAAGGTGACCTGCCCAGCAGGTCTCACAACAGGAAAGAGGGAGAGACTGAGGAAATGACTGGAATCCAGTTGGAGAAAGAAGTGTGTCTCATATCAAAGTCTCAACTCTGAACAGCGGATTGTGTGGCGCATGGAGCTCAGCATCCGAGATATCATCTCTCTTCTGTGCTATAGCTACCACATCTTTGTAACGAGAGGACAGTCTCCCGCCTGCCCGCCCCTACCCGAATCTCTCCCGAGCCGGGAAAGTCCTACTTTCACTACTCGTCGTTGTACTTTCTCACACGTAGTACTTCGTTGTGCCCATGCTTTTACTTATAAACATTGTCATGTGTTCTTTGGTCCAATTCCAAAAGCTTAACTTTGTGTAAATCAATATGGTACATTTCCTTTCCGGCATGTCATAAGTATAAAACACTCACATGTTCCACACAAATTAACAGCACCACTTCTGACACTGCGTATGTTTAATACTATTAATCATTATAGTTTTATTCATATTTTTATCCTGCGTACTTGACGATACTCCGTGACAAATTCATGGTAACCAGGTTCATTCACAAAACAGCATAAAATACCTACTACGGCATACTAAAATTCTATAATTATTTTAAAATTGCTACAAGCAATTGCGAAAGACATTTGAGTTTTTATGGTTATTGGATTTTAGCACAAAGTTTTTACATTTCAGGCACTTCTACAACATATTCAATATTTCAAAGTTCAAATCATGCTAGTGCCATAAAAACATTTAATTAGTTTAAGATATCTATAATAGATTTACTAACTCACAGTTAATATGGAGAAAGATAACTCCACAAATAATCCAATCGTGTAACGGTTAAAAGTAAACTAACTATTAATAAAGTAAATTATTTGTGGAACCAACAAGGTATCAGTACACAAAACTGTAGCACTAGTACATCGATACATTCAACCAAATAAGTCCAAATAGGATATTTTGTGTAAAATAAATGACATAGGCAATTGCAAGTTATCTATTTTTAAAGTCGACTAAAATTAGTTTAAATGAATCTCAGTTGCATTAAAATCTGTATAGGATCCACCTAAATAGATAAGAACTAAGAACGATGACAACCAGCGTCTTGAATTTAAACTGTACAGTTTAATAGTAATTTATTCTACAAACAAGTTTCATAAAATTGATTTCCACATTGGGAATGGATGAAGAAATTAAACACAAATCTTCGTTGCCGAGATGAAAGAGTAATTTCCATAGGTTATCGTTTTTCATTTTCACTATCACTGTCTTCGTCTTCTAGCTCAGGCATAGGAAAACGAAGAATGGCCGCGATTCCAGTCAGTTGCCCCAACTCTGTACACAAAGAAAATGGAAACATCAATGNGAGTAATTTCCATAGGTTATCGTTTTTCATTTTCACTATCACTGTCTTCGTCTTCTAGCTCAGGCATAGGAAAACGAAGAATGGCCGCGATTCCAGTCAGTTGCCCCAACTCTGTACACAAAGAAATTGGAAACATCAATGGAAACATCAATGGTAGGAAATGGTACGATTGTGCAATTTTTTTTAATCTATGTAAAAATATCTTAAAATAAGATAAAACAAATTAAAAAGTGCATTCCTTACGTTCGCCAGATACATGAAGGCTTGAAAATATTTTTACTTCTCCTCCNGTGCAATTTTTTTTTAATCTGTGTAAAACTATCTTAAAATAAGATAAAACAAATTAAAAAGTGCATTCCTTACGTTCGCCAGATACATGAAGGCTTGAAAATATTTTTACTTCTCCTCCACAGTCTTTGCTGCTTTCGACTAATTGAACATAACGTTTCCGTGTAGGCACATCGCTTGACCTAAACAAAAGGAATGCAACAATGAGTTACAGTTTTATGAATAATATATGGGAAATGGAGTTCCCGGTCGTTGTTTATGTTCCTCACCTAAAAAGCTCATCCGATATCATTAGGACTTCAATTGCTTGACTTTCATTAGCTTTTTCAACTTGTTTCAACCCATAAAACGCTTTATCGGGCTCATTTTGCAACATGGAATAGAATGATTCAAGGGCCTTCACTTCTCCAGCAGCTTTGGTATCAGCCAATTTTGCAGTTACTACAGGGTTCGCCAGGACTTCTGAAAAATCAATTCACTGTGTTAATAAACCTTCTACAGTATGAGCGACATAGAACATTGACTTGAATATGCCGTGATTTTACCTTTTAAAGAATGCTTAAATCCACTTGACGCATGAACAAGAAGAAACTTTCCTTTATTATCTACGAATGTTTTATTGTCCAGTTTAACTGCTTGTTGAATCATGTATTCAAAAAACTGGTCCTTCACAAATCCAGGGCTGGCAATCAAAACACATTTGACAATTTCAAAGTTTACATGCCGCATAATGGCTTGCATGACATTATCAAAAAATTTCTGCATGCCCTACATTTTCGAACATCAAACAAAGAGAAATATTTATATGATTCACGGTATACACAATTAATGAGTAAAGTGTCGTTCAAGTATTTAATATGTCATACCTTTTCATGATTTGCAACATTCCCGTGTCTTTTCCTAGGAATAGATTGATCAATTTTTGCTCGCACTAAAGTCATACTTGATAAAACTAAACAAATATGAGCTAATCCTTCTTGCATCACTACTGCAGCAACATCAGCTCTCTGAAATTCGAAATTGAACCACATTAAGTCAATCTCTAACGGCTAGAAACGTGTGCCTTGCAACAATTATAATGTTACCTGGGTAGGGTCGCAAGCCGATTCCACCCGATCAAGGTCAATAGAGTCCCATTGCTTCCTTACAGCAAACTTGCGGTTAATTTCCAGATCTAATGTATGATAAGCTCCCATCTATAGAAGTTAAAAAACATATTCACAAAGTCGTCGTTTCTTGTGATACTCATTAAGCGTCACGGAATGAAAAAGCCCACATATAAAAGAGTAAGCCAAACAACATCATTTAATCATACCTTGACATACTGATTTTCCTCTACATTGCGACCTTTTAACCTAAGGACACAAGCCTGTGTGTCAAAATCGATATCCTCGACTTGAATGGTGAGCATCGTACGAATACGGTTGCTCGTGGATGATCCAGTGGCAGACTCCTGTTGCACTTTGCGAATTGTTGATGCTTTAACGAAACTTCCTTCAGAAATGAGATTGTAAGCGTGCCACATATCTTCGCTTTCCTCGGCAATGAGAGTAATACTCCTACATAACAAAATAAAATCGTTTTACATTTATTAAACTCCATGATCAACTTCAAAGGTTTTGCACGAAAAGAATTTTAATAAATAAGGCTTTGTATCGTAAGCTTACCCATTGCCGTCTTTATCCAGGTATTTGTGAACTAGCTTCATGACAGGTATCAAAAATGCTGATCCAATATTAAATAGGGGGAAAACTTTGGAACATTGTTACTAGTGCAAAAATTTTTGGTAAAACTGCAATATCTTCGCGGAACTACACTTTGAAAATATTTTTTCCTCCTTTGAGAATTGGGGTTCCGACCCACAACGAGTGGAGATTCATTCACCTTCCTAATTATTGATTGATTTACAATTGAACGCACTATTATTTCATTATCGACAAACATAAACTGAGTTGGTTCTTTTGTAGTCTCTTGCACCTGAGATTTATCATGAACACCCATAATCCACAAACTTTTGTACACGCTGTTTGTCTTGCAACAACGATGAGGAATCCGTCGTTGGGTTTCTCTTACAAAGTCTTGAATCTTGAACGACTGCGATTGCTATTCACACGAATTAATCAACTGTTAATCAGAATCACTTTTACTGTGCACTCTCGCCGGCTGCAAGTTCACATGTATGTTTAATGGAACCATTGTCCACTGAAATTAAAGAAACGCAATCCATTAAGTACAATCCATCGTATAGTAAACTACAACGACACAGTGGAAAAAAAGTGAGTGTGTCCATATGTCCAGACAGAACATTTATAGTAAAAATTGCACCATATTTATTTAATCTTTAGTGATTGCATCATTAAAATGTACTCTCATGAGAGTTTGGTTTATTAATTTGGTATACGCAATAATATTCTCATAATGAGACACGTCTCACATATCTGTTGCAACAAATTCTTGTCTGTACGATAACAAATGTCGACAATCAGCATAAAATAGAGAGAAAATTTAGTTTAATTCAAAATTATTAAATTATTTTTCTTACCCTAATATCTTCTACACTGTTCCATTTGATTACGAATTGCAAAAGGCTAAAATTTATTTTTTTAAATTCAATAGCACGTTTTGTAATACTTACAATGTGAAATGACAGGGGAGATTGCGGACTGATTAGAAGTAGTGAACTTGGCAATAACGATAAATCGACTTTTACTAGATTACAGAGATTACATAAATCCAATCTTTTGTACACTCCAGAGCCAGACCCCGCTCAGACCACAACAGAAACCGATCTGGCTGGTTCTGATACAAAGATTGCAATTTTCAATAGCAAGGGCTGACATTGAAATTTTGCCGGGAATGCAGCATTACCTGAAACATACAAACGTACTCATGTAGTGCAATTGGTGTTTGGTGTACGGTGTGACTCGTGTGACAAAGGATGAACCATGCAAAACACTCGGTTCCCACCTCGTATAAATAAAGTCTCGTTATAATTCATCGTTAATCGTTATAAATACTTTAAGAATTCATTTTGTCATTACATTATGACTCTTTTAAAGAGCAAAAGGTCGTTCGTCGTTCCAATTCCAATGCATTCATCGGAAAAATTCATTCAATTTTGTCGATGAGAAGCGCGAAGGGTCAGGTTGTTTTGTGCTCTAGGTTGTATGGGTTTTGAGTTTTTGAGATGGTGAAATCGTGAAATTAATGACAATGAGATGAGATACACATAGAATGATTGTGCTTTATTTTCATGAGGCAATAATTACATTCCTTTTTCAGATTGAATTGACGTCCTTTCGGTCGGACTTTTCATCCAACAAAGCCGAAAAGCAGCACGAAAGATGCAAGATGCCATTATGTACAACTTAGGTAACCACAAACCTACTGTATATGAATGTTTATAAGTTTTTTGTATAATATGATAATGATAATGATATGAAATAAATGAAAATGATATTTTGAATTCAATTCGTGTGAAGCAACATTTTTTTTATTTTATCACGACAAAAATGGGGTTTGGTGAAGCATTTCTGTTTTGCTTCGAGGTCAGAGATTTGCACATGATAAAATTATATTGTAAGACATTTCTCGTCCAACAGTTATGTATTTGACATTTTATTTTGAAGTTCATAAACTTACAAGTGACAGGAAAAAAACCTTCATTTTCGATAACTATTCTGGTTTTGACACAATTCTCTACAAACTGGCGTACACATAAATTCATTACCCACTCTCACACATTATAAAGGCAACCATACTTTGCAACATAGCTGCAAATTACACTAACTACACCTAACTTCGTATTGTACAAATTAAAAAGCAGTCATTGTAAGAGGTTGCATAAAAATCTTTATCATTAAATTCTTCTTGGTGCCGAATCGAAGTATAATCGCATTATTGGATTATAAACAACCTTTCGTCCCAGTGTTGTAATAAAGAATCATAGAAGATGCATTTCAAGAGGATCTCTGTTATTTCATTTTCTAATGTTGGACAAAGTTGTAATAATCAATAGTCCTTTGAATGTGGACGAGAAACCAAAGCTCTGTATATATAGCTTTATTTTCACAACAATTATTTTAGCATTAATTGCAATTTAGTCATCTTTTCATTGCCCATGTCGTCATCAAATAAAATAGCTACGCGGTGAAGACCATTGATTCATGTTGACAGCAATGAAAATTGAAGAAAGTGTTACAAGTACCTAATGAAATAAAACTTATAGCGAAGAAAAAAACAATATCGTGATGGATATTTGTGTTGACTTGAGTCATTAAAGTGAACAAAAACAATTTTCCATTCGTTACTGCCTAATTTAAATGCATTGTGAACCGTTTTTCAATTAGATCCAACTTGACGACCACAGGCACAGTTGTAATTGTGAATAAAAACAGGCGGAAAACAAAGAATTAGTGAAAAGGTACTACAGTAATTCCACAAACATTTACAGCGTAATAAACGAGACACAAGGGTTGAGAAAAAAACAATATCATGTTAAAGTGTGACATTATTAAACACGTTAATGTTACTTTTTCTCTTTGAGATCTGTTACATAGTCTACTCCAAGTAAGGGTGACGTCACAAAAGCAAAAGTTAGTTATAAACGACAATACTGAAGAATCTATTACACATCTTGGCTATCATTTTTGTGTTAATGTTAACAAAGAATACAGATTATACACAAATAATTTTATTTCAAAGGCATACTATAGATCATAGAATTATATGTTACTTTGAAAAATAAACATGTATGATCTTCCTATACATTGAATGAAAATATTCGAAAATGCGAAGGTGTGTAACAGACACTAAAAGTCAAAATTGTGAACGCGGACGTGTGATTTCGGTCAATGACAACATCTATAAGATACAAAGCTTTTTCATGGTAGTGACAGTCATTTTGAAGTTTAGGTAACATAGTAATAATAATTAGTATTAATCTTCCAATGTACACCACAATTGCATATTTAACCATAATTCATGCACAGTCAAAACTGCTTGTAAAAAAACCAGAACACTCAATCTGTGTATTAAGGAACCAGTGAATTAATTTCATATAGTTTACAAAAATGCTCCACATCAGAGTTGTTGAATTGCAATAACATTAACTATTTACGACGTAATTCAGGAGAAACATTACCGCAATTTCAATGACTGATTGTGTAATTAATAATACAAATCTATACTATTTTACGACACAATAAACAGAAAGGGCAATGAAAACCATGTAATATAGTTGAATCATTTCAATGTTTTTGCAAACGTTCCTGTGACCATCTCTTCATAATAAAATCTCACTCGTGTCTTCCTGTTTTTTTGTGTCGTGTGATTTATAATTCGTATTTCGTACGCACAAGGTAATAATTACATTTCGGATTTCAACTGCCTATTCTTAATAGAAACATTACCGCAATTTCAATGACTGATTGTGTAATTAATAATACAAATCTATACTATTTTACGACACAATAAACAGAAAGGGCAATGAAAACCATGTTGTAATATAGTTGAATCATTTCAATGTTTTTGCAAACGTTCCCTGTGACCATCTCTTCATAATAAAATCTCACTCGTGTCTTCCTCTGTTTTTTTGTGTCGTGTGATTTATAATTCGTATTTCGTACGCACAAGGTAATAATTACATTTCGGATTTCAACTGCCTATTCTTAAACCTCCTCCGTTGGATTTTTATACAAATTGGTTCGTAGTTTGTGGTATAAGTGGTAGTGTCCCTACACTATTAGTAATTTGCAGTCATTGTAGCAGCGTATAATGACGAAAAACATTCATCCGCGTTGCAAGTTGAAACATAAACACCGCTTATTAATACTATACTGACGCAATTTATGAAGCGTGCATTACAATGGTGACAACAGTTCTACATAACAAAAGATACAGGCAAGTACATAAATCACAACAAATGAGTGCTGTGGGGTAGATGTTACAAGACCTACCACCATTGAATTTAATTTGAAAAGTAGTATGTTTTGCAGGCAAAATCTATACTATATAAAGATAGCTCATGAATCATTACTGTGAATTTACAAATAACGTCTAGGACCTGCAGTTAAATTTTAATTATATGCATACTACTAACCTTCTGGCAATCGACAAAGAAAGGATGTCCTTCCACCTTTACTAAAGACAACAATAAGTAAATTGTGGAAAGCAAATCCTGTTCCCTCGTGAACCAACATAGGGTTACGCATTGGCACATATTTCAGGATAGAAAGAAGAAGAAGAACATTCAACTCAAATCGAAATGACTGATTAATTGTCGTCGAGAGTGAATTCCAGCTTTCAGATTATACTAGCAACTTTTCACTTTTGCGAACACGAATCTACACGAAATGGAATTATCAAAATCGTCTGTTGGTCACAATCACACGCTGTGGGCGACTTAAAAAGTCTCCATGTTTTTATGGTCGGAAAGTGACAGTAGGTGGGTTTTCGTGTTACTTAACATCAAAATGCGTGCGGTTGAACTAATTGCAATTACCGAACGGACTTTAAATTCCTGTCGATTTAAACTGCAGAGTACACATGATTTCCGCATTCTCACCATACACTATAGGATTGAAAAAAACTGCATTGAGATTAAATTAACTCTGGACACGGCAGTATATAAAAACGATTATACCCTAAATCTGAATCCGCACAGAACAGTAATGAGTCTAATCCTCAATTGTAAATGACACTTGACCATTATTATAAGGTAACTTAGCCCTGTACATTACTATTGTAAAAACAGAGGTGTAATGTAATGATTACAATCTACATTTGATATATCTATGATTTTCCTTCCCTTTCACAAAGATTCAAATAATGAATATTAGTAAGTTTACAGAAGAATAAAGAAAAAACATAACAATGCAATAATGCAAATGTTGTGTCTCACACCTCTCACACAATTTACTTAATTAGCAGCTTACGAACTTTGCAGGCTACAACAATTTGAGGATATAATAGGACTTAAAACATTGCGGAATTTGCGCAAAAAATACGAAACTATCGTCCTAATGTGGACCATTTATAGGGGCACATGACCACTTGACCAGTGGATAATGTTTACTAGGACGGCGACTACATCTAATGAGTTCATTTTCCATTTAGTTGCGAGTGTCGGTACATCATCGAACGGTACGTGTCTTGCGATCGCGTCGATTACGAATCGTCTACAGTAGATCGAAATGTGTTGATACCATTCCAGAGCAATTTTTTTCAAAGATCTGTCTAAAAGGAATCCAATACATATAACTGATTTGTAAGCCTAGCTCCGCATATATAAATCGTGAAGTGCCTCATCTTGGACATTTATGTAACACACGAGAGCTATTGCGACGGGAACGGTAAGTGTACACTGCAATCGTACTGCAGATGAGAGTGAGCTACCTTTTGTGCTTATCAGTAAACATATTGTTAGTCTTTTGAGCTCATCTCCTGAGGTGGGCACTAAAGTTAGAGATTATCATTTATTAATATAGTTATATTAATAATTAAGTTTCAGTTAATTCTCCCATTATTTTCTAAGATCTATAAACGAGATTGGTTGTCTGAAGACGTTAAGTTGTCCTCTCCCAGGATACAGTTCAGGTCAAGGTATAGCTCATTCCCACTGGTGCGGGGATGGTGGAAGTTCAGAAGGGTGAGCCACGGTAGAACTGCAAAACATAAAATGCTCATTAGCTTTACTCATTAGCCTAATATATGCACATATAATGAAACAAAATTATGTTCAACACAAACCTAGTAAAACTCTTGAATGCCGCAGAGTGAGGATTGATGCACAACGGAGTTCGATTATTCTGAGCCTGTTCAGATACAAGACGGTACAATTCTTCCTTGACTTGATGCAAAGACACTACTTTTTTCTCCCATCGGTCATCAAAAGGCTGGTCAGCACAAGGCTCAAGATCATTCGCATAAATTCTCAAACCTGTCGATGAAGTTCGACAGCATCGACACATACAGGAGTGAAATCTCAGTCTTCCTTCGTCAATATATGGATGATTTAGCGCTTCCTCAACGGAGATTCTTCGTGCCTAGAGAACATAAAAGAGAATTATAAACAAAGTTCACACTTGACATCTCTACATTTACGAATTTTATCTTACCGGGTCAAAGACCAGCATTTGACATAGAAGATGGACAGCTTCCGGAGTGGCTTGAGGAGAAAGTGTGTACAAGGCGGCCAACGCTGTCGGTTTATGTGGTTTCTTGAGCATATGAGCTCTAGCGCCTGAGCAAGCAGATCTAATGTCCTCTGGCTTTGGGGTTCCCAATAAATCGGAAATAAGGTCCAACTGCAAAAATAATAAATGATTACCATTTTAAAGACTTTGGTAACTAAGTCAAACTTATTCTGCAAACATACTTAATATTTAAGTACCTGTTGAATAGGTGTTTGCGCTTGGAAAAGAATCCTTCTACCCAGCAGCTCGGCAAAAATACAACCGACACTCCACATGTCGACAGAGTGGGTGTAGTGTTTGGCCCCCATAAGGATTTCCGGAGCACGGTAATATTGGGTAACGACTTCCTGTGTCATCGCTCTGGACGGGTTGGGCTCTTCGACGCGGGCCAAACCAAAGTCGCAAATTTTGAGCACACAGTTGCTGTTTACTAGCAAATTCCCAGGTTTGATATCTCGATGTAGAATACGGGCTGAGTGTAAATATTTTAGACCTGTACGTACAGAATTAAAACTCATGTTACCAATAATACTCCCCAAATCAGTACCTTCATATAAACATCAACGGTATACAATAAATTACCTCTTAGGATCTGATATAGAAAAACTTTGATATGGTCGGAAGAAAGGTGTTGCGGGGACACGATGATCTTATGTAAATCACTCTGCATCAACTCGGTTATCACGTAACTGAAATTGAAGAAACAGAATAATTAAAAATGCATCAAACAGATAGTTGCTAAGGTAATAACTAAATGGTTGCTTACATCTCTTGAAAGAAATCAATGTGTGGAGGTTGAAGGATATCCTGTGCCGAAAGGACATTGTCATGTTTGAAAAAGCATAGCATCCGCAATTCTCGACATACTCTTCTTGCGGATACTAAACTTTGGAACACATTAGGAAGTTTTTTGAGAGCCACCCGTTTTCCATCGCGAGGATCAGTGACCGCCCTATTAGCAAGGAACAAATAAGTCAAATTAAGTCATCATTCCGAATACATTTATATTTACATATAGTAGTAGTGTCATTAATGACTATAAACGTTTAAAGACCCAAGTAAATAAGGCTCTTTTTACTACTCCTCCGTTCACATATTATTGCAAAAGGGTATACTGTAACTATATGTATATAATATCAAAACCGTAAGCGCTTATAGGATTATAAATGATAAGGGAAAGAGCGTACAAAGGAGAAATTGTTGGAAATAAATTAGCATCCGCGCGTGTTTGACCAAAAAATACATCAACTTGCAATAGGTTGATCACCAAGCATTTGCCCACCATCATAGCATGTATTATATACAAGAAGTTTCACTACATATCCATCCATCAGTCAAAGATTTTAGGTTCTGACTTGAGCAAACGAATCCACTCTCTTTCAGCACTCTGCGGATTTTTGCACTCTCACCACCATATAACAGCAATCATTCCACACACTGACTCCGTTCCTTTCTACTCCTACTAGGTCATTTGACTCTGAAATCGTACAAAAAGCAACTGCTTAAAATGTTGACGTCAATCCACCAAAAACATGCAGTATTTATTATTGTTATTATTATTATCCTGTGCAGATTCGCGTAGATTAGCATATAACATACGATGGAACGATGGAAGGCTTTCAGCACTTTCAAAAATTCAGTAGCATGCTTTGACAACTGAAACGGAGCTTATGTTATGTTTAATACATATAAAGTAAAAAAAAATGAAATGAAAGCTTAGTGTCTCATGATCAGAGAACATAGCACAATGACATGGATTGCAGAATTATCATTTCTATGATTTTTACGATTTGTTACAGTAGGACCTCTAAAACCGCACGAAACAAGTTACAGGGTGAAAAACATTGTGGTACTACCATTATTCGCATTCGTACTTGTCCTTTCCATATTTCAAAACATATTCTGTCGCTGTGCTGATGCTGTTGGGAACAATCTGTAGTAGTGTGAGACGTTCACAAAAATGAGAAATAGGAATAATCGTAGTAATAGTAATAGTAAGCGTACATTGTAGAAGTGGTCGTCAACAGGCACAAAAGGCACTGGGCAATGGCAAGGAACACAACGTGCTACAAAACAAGGGGAACTTGCGCTGTAGCTGTAGGACAAGTGAAGTGAGCAACAACAACGGACTAGGCTAGGCTGTACGAAGGAAGCCGTACGCATTGCTACAATCCGCAAGTGTGTCAAGTCAACCCAATGGCCTATTTACTCAATACGTTGTTGGGAGGCTACGTTGCACATCTCATCAGTCTACCTACGCATAAGACGTTTCCTCAAGAACGACGACCAGAGAGACTGGCACTTGCACCTTGCAACTTCAAGTAATGAGCCAGTTTCAACAGTTTGAAGGAACCAAAACCAACCAACAAACAACACCAACTCACTCTCCCAGCCTCACTCTACAAGTTATGAAGCAACCGCATCTCGTCAAGTCGAGAACTATTCAAGATCCAAGAAGATTCTTTAGTACAAAAGACATCAAGCCACAACAATCAGAACAATTACAATTCATATAGTAAAACTACTGATAATATCACTGGACAATGCAGCAATTTCCCCCCCAAAAAACCTAACGCTCCTATAGAACTGACAAAACGCTCAAGTTGTACGTCTACTCGACACTCCAGTCGAATTGATCGAATTGTGAATGTAATCCATGCCTTGTCCTCAATAACTTTTCCCATAGTCACCGCCATAATACACAATACAGTGCAATGTCAACAAGCTTTAATGCACATCTTCTCCTCAAAACCCAACCTGTCATGTAATGCACTACATATGCACATCGTATACATCCGCCGGAATGACCTAATTGGCATCTTCATCAGACAACCATAGTTGTACAACCAACGTCTCTTGTATGATTGAAATTACCCTACTCTCAGAATTTAATATTAGAAGCTCTCATTAATTTGATATAGTGCTTAATACAGTCGGAAAAACTTGTAACTAGTGAGCGTCAGTACATTTTGTCAGTAAATTTCTCAATTTTAGGACCAAAAGGACAAGGGCACTGGACACATGGTTCGTCTGTCTGACACACTTTCCATGTTTTATCAACATGGCCAGAGCAGGTAAGTGGTACCTTGTGACGACACCGACACACGAAAAAGTAGGCTTCTAAGCACCCGGGTTTCTTTTTTCTACATATGCAGAGACAGCTTCAGTGTTCAACTAGCATGAATGCGTTACTCCAAATTTTTACAAGTTTAGATTCACCTTCCCAAATAACCTTAGCACACTTACAAACGTAGTCAGTAGTATTAGTGCAAAACAAGAGACAAAATCTGCTCCTTTCCTATTCAATCAAGCGCAAGGGCTTCTTAATGCACCGCATCGCATCATCGGTCGCAGTCTTAATCCTAACCTTCGTGTTTCATCCAAGAAATTCGACATTGAAGCAATTACATCACAACAAACAAACGTGTTTCTAACCCAGACGTTAGGTTTGTCCTCATGTCCTGCCTTCAGAATTACCTTATACTAAAAAGAGCAAACACAAGCGGGCGGATGATGAACGTTCCACTTCAACGCTGAAATCCGTTAGAGAGAAAACGAGGTAACGGCTTCCGAAATCATGTCGACAAAATCACAAATCTCAAACGCTTATCAACAGCTACTAAAGTCAAATGAGTACGCTTAGGAAACCTACATGCAGGCCGATGCAACATGCAACCAACGAAATTGAGTTCAATGAATTCCGAGTGTGAGACAAGCGCAAGCACTATTTCTTCCCATTACAAATGACTTTTAAGTTGTTACACATTGCACTTTAGACGGGTCGTAGCCAATGAATGACTTTTGCCAACCACCACAACAGGCAAAAATAAGTAAACTACAAAATCATTTTATAGATCATACGTTTACAATTTGAAAAATCGAAGTTTGGCATTTTGAATTAATAAACTTCATCCACTTTTTTAAATCAATATTATTATAATCTTTTGATAGGAACTGACAATAATCCTCTAATATTTACCTTATTATACGAAACAAATGCAGATCAGAAATCTCAGAGTTCACCGACACATCCATCAGGCTGTTACATTTTATGACATCATTCACCGAGTTCTGTTTTTCCCTTTACCATGGCAGCTGGGTCAACTCATGGGATATTTGCAAAAATCTTTATAATAATAAAAATGTCTTCATGTTTTCAACTGTTCGTTCGTTCACACTATTCAGCAGCCGGAACATCGAAGCTGTCATGTCATTACTCATAGACGCCGAATCCTGACACATGACATCTGTATTGGCTAATAAACCAATAAGGAAAATGCCACAATTTTCCCACAGCTGCTCTAACTAAGATCAGTCACAAGTAAAACATATCAATAGGTTTAGTTTAAAGAAGAAGACAAAGATACTAGGCACACGAACAGTTCCGTGATTCTTAACTTCACCTTACTACTATCCTTTTAAAAACGGATCGAAGATATATAAACAGTTCCGGAAGTGTACAACACCTCAAACATCAAATTTAAAACTAAACATCTTGCTATTCTGAACGCACATTCTTTGTATATATTATAGTTGCATATTACATTCCAACAACACAGCAAATGCTAACATGAAGGAATTGAATCCAAGTTTTCTCAATACTAAACTGTGTCTACAAAAAGACAACAGAGAAATGTACGAGTCACGATAAGTAATAAACAATCGATAGTAGTACAACAAGGACGTATTTGATGAGGAAAAGTGTGGCTGTCCTGTCATCAAAAGACAGCACGAAACACGACAGAACTGTTGAACATCACCTCTTACACGACCATGACAAGAGAGAAAAACCGTCTCTGCTCATTGGGATCCTTTTTGTGTTGCTTATTTACTCTGACAGCTCATATTCTTGGTCACTAATTGAGGGAGAAGATCAACCTGACATGCTGTCTTCA